>JANITX010000210.1:52511143-52522626 GCA_027564395.1 Erythroxylum ulei
CAATTTAAGCACAAAAATCATCAATTAAGAGCCAAGAAGTACATGAACAGCCATGAAAGTGTAGCCAATTTATATGAAAAACTTGGGCTGAATCACACCCAGATCATTCAATTTGGTTTAGTACTCTAAAAGTTATACCCCAAACATTTTTGGACTGTTCTTATACTAGAATAGTACCCTGTACTTAGCTTCCGTCTAGAAATTGAAATTCTGAGAGACTGAATTAAAATTTTATTTCTTCAGACAATTTATAGCCCCATGTCTCTAGTTGACTCCAAATAAAAAACCATTCCATTTGGATAACTACAGAACAAGTTATGCCTAAAATAACGAAGTATATTCAAGTTGTGCAGAAAAGTTAGCCGCGGCGAACTTTCCCGAGAGGAAATGCTACAAGTTGGCTGTGGCGAAACAAGGAGTTGGCTGCGACGAACTTTCACAGAAGCACAATCAGGACTTATCTTCCAATTTTCTAGATTCTAACTCTTTACTTACTACATTCACTACCTTAATCTATCATTTCTAATTCAATTTCTCCTCATTTTCCTATCATTCTAATTCCATTTCAACTCAATATCATCCATAAACAAATTATAGTCCATGATTGATCATGAACATTAATAACAGAACATACATATATATACACATTCATCATCAACTTACTACACATATTCAACTTCATTTTCACTTTCATTTTACTTCTAACTATCACCTTAATTCTTCCCATTTCAAGATACCACATTACTCATTCACGTTTGTAGCATGTGCTCATTACCATTTTATGATTATTTAACCTCTAACTATTATCATAAATGCTTAATTTAAGACAACCCATGAAAAATAAAGTTTAACTTACATGTTTAGCTCCAAAGCTCCTTCAAACCACCAAGAAACCCTAGCTCCTCCACATACACGAACTTCACCTTTTTAAGGTGGAATAGGTTGGATCTTTTAGAAACAAGAAGAGGGAGACAATGAATCTTGAAGAAGCAAGGTGAAAGAGTTGAACAAAAGTCAACATGATGAGGGTGAGACTGAATGTCATAGGTGAAGGAGAGGAATGGAGAAGATGAAGAAATGAAGAAGTTGGGCAAAATGAAGCATGTGTCGTTTTTGGCAAGTGAAAGACCAAATATGGTATTTCACTTAATAAAAACATGACTTGTCACTTGGCATATGTCATTCTCTCTTCTTGATCTTTTGATAAGCTAGTCCATTTGCCTCCAATTTTCAACCCGATTTTCTCCTAATTTTCAATTATACTTACCATTAAATCTTAATGTCATTTATAAAAATTTTCACTGCCATTTGACTCTTATTTCTACTACTACTATTCATCAACTGTTCTGCTACTTGACATTTTTCCTAGTCCAAAAGTACCCTTAAAATCTAGAAACTTTTCATATTCCACCGAAAATTCTAAATCAATGCTTATACTAAAAAAAAATCAGATTTCAATACAAATAATTCACAATTCCAATTATAATCACATTTAAAGGTCAATTATACCCGGAATGTCAATGACTGCATGTACAATCATTTTAATGTGTGCAAAAATTCAAATTTACGTGCATGCATGCTAACATTATGCATGAGCATGAAATGTATTTTTCTTAATCTCTCATTGATCTCACATGTACTGTATTTTAGGGTTCTAACCCATAGTATGGAAACGAGATGTTACATGATATCAGTTTTACGGTTGGAATGCTAGACAAATATCAAAGGCATTAGTTGGAAAAAAACCCAATTTAAATAGAACCATCTACAGTATTCTTTACGTGAAAAAACCATTAATTCAATCAAATAAAAGCGTTTACATTTTCTTCTCTAGGATAAAGTACATAAAACCCATAACCTTTCTCTAATTCTTGAACCTTTCCTAAAGTTTCCATATTTGTGATTGGGTAAAAATATTTTTTCTTCACATAAATATATCTTTATACAAAAGAAATAGAATATGGGACCGAAGTATTTATTTTTTGCAATTCATCTTTTTGTTGATAAATTTCTTTTACTTAACAAAAGTCTTCAAATTCTTTTTCCCTCTTGTTTGACTGAATAAACAATACTATCCATTTGACTTTTGATTGATCTCGAGAAGTATTAAGTTAATAAACATCCACTTGGAGTTTTATATGATTCGTGAAAAGAATAATTCTAATAGAATCCTGTGAATCAAAATTTCTAAAGTTTAACTAATATTTGGCTTGTTCTTTATATAATTGGAAATTTCAATTAAATTTTGATTAATGATCTAAAGGAATTTTATATCAAAGGCAACAAGTGTTTAGATTTATAAGTTAGGTCAATTAATTTAACTCCACGTGAGTTTGAGTTATTTTATTCAAGAAAAATTAAGCTAATAAAAAGGATGAGATTTGAAAATTTTGAGGTGTTCTATTTTTTATTTTTAAATATCACAAGTATTTTTTAGAAAGAATAAAACTGAAAAAGAGGTTCCAATCCTTTACCCTAAATATTAGTTCACAATTCTTTGTAGCAATATTTATAGATATGTTTTCAAGTGGCCCCTATATCTATACTGAAGACCATTTATTGTTATTATTCAAAGTTTAATGAAAATGTAGTCCATTACTTTTTATATTGACATTTCTCTCTCTTTATAAACTTCTGAAATCATAAACTTTTAATGCTTTGCTTCCTAACCTTTCCTCTCTATTGATTACGAAGCACGTCTATTTTAGACTAATGCAGTAACTCATTGTCCACTCCTCTCTTGACCCACTTCTGTAAGATAGAACCTGCTACTGTACATGTATGAACATACTCCAGAATTTGATTGAGTTGCGATAATTGTGTTAAAAAAATAAAAATAGTGAAACACCCCAAGGTTATGGTTTCCTAATGTATTTGTTCTGCCGTAGTTGTTGTTTAATACAAAACAATTGTGTTAACAACTGTTAATTTTTCAGGATTAAAACATAAGCAAAAAAATCAAATAAGTAACAAATAAATCATCAACCAAAATTTGTTAATGTAGTTCGGTACACTCGGCCAAAGTCTGTGGGCCCTCACTCAGCTTAATCAACTTTCACTGTGATATAATAGTTTTATTCAAGACCTTACTAAGCTGGAACCACTCAACTCTTGACACTACCCACTCGTACTCATAACCCGTGAAAGTATTTCACTCTCAATAATATGACCCACTCATGTTAACCTCAACAATGAATTTTTGTAACAATAAAAGACAATGAATACAAAAATATAGTCTTAAGTGATTGAAACAAAAATAACATAAATGAAAGAACACTTGAGATAAAAACACTCCCTTATATGTGCAGATTTATCAACTATAATTGTGGGAGTTTGTTGAATAACATCTGTTGTGAATCTTTGAGAATAAGCACTGAACAGTCCACATATAACAGCTCCAAAAAAAATCCGTCCTTAAAAGAAGAGGGAATTTTTCCGCCAAACTTTGTTGACAGAATTTAGCGACAAACTAGTGAAAGTCGTTGCAAAAATAGGCACCAATGGTTTTTGACAAAAAATGCATACAAAATTTACCGTCGAAAAAAACTTCATAGGGAAATTCCCTACAAAAATATCATTATGTAGGTAAATTACCTATGGAATCACATTTTCATAGGCAATTTTTGGATGGAAATATATTTCCGTAAGTAAATTACTATGGAGTGATGTTTCACTAGGAAAATTCCCTACAGAAACACGATTTTGTAGGGAAATTACCTATGAAAACACCATCTATGGAAATTTGATTCCTTAGGTAAATTACCTATGAAAGAAACCATTCCGTCGGGAATTTACCTCCAGAAATGTAAATCTATAGGTAATTTACCTACGGAAAAACCATTTCGTCTAGAAATTTCATTAAAAATAACAAATATATTTCAGTTAAGCTCCCTCTCTCTCTCTGATTCTAACCTAAATCGCTCCCACAGTTTGCCTAGGGTTCACGTGTACTGTTAAACTTCGTGGAAACAAAGTTATTCGAACTCTGAAAAGCTAAATTCTTTTTTTTAATCAAAATTATATTTAACTGTCATGGAAGGAATATAGTTTATATACTCTTGTTGGTTATAAATGGTAGATGGAGCACACAGTTTGCATAAACTAAAGAAGCATGATCAAAATGTGTGTATGAAGAAAAGCAATTGACTAGGCATATGGATAAAACAAGATATAATGGGAGAAACCATTTATAGGGAATAATAATTGGTTATCTATCTACTAATTGAAATTGTTTTTGTGGTTTATATTTTGTTTTGAATTCTTTTCATGTATAAGTGATCGACTCTCGTTTGATCTTAAGATTAATCCCTTAGAAACTGAATAAAAAATTTAATTCCAAGGATTGCAATATAGGATGCAATCTCGGGTCGTCTCACTTAATTGGAACCTAGCACAAAAGATCTAAGCTAGCCTAATTGTAAAAAATACAGACTATGTTGATAAAAGGGGGGATTTGGATCATTGGTAAAAATTAAGAAAATTGAACTTAATGAAAGAAAAATGTATAAGAAGGTATTTTTGGATTTTTGGGAAATGAAAGGTGAAAACTCAAATAATGTTCAAATATGATGAAATCCTCTTGAAAACGAGCTTTGGCTATCATGGTTCAAAACAAATCTTTAGGGAGTGAAATTCACTAAGTTTTCAAATGATAAACCTTAAAGAATTCTTTAAGTCCAAGGTTTTAATCAATGAACTCCATTTCTTAAAACCTTGTTAAATGCATCTTAGTGTGTACTAATGGCTGAGCTAATAAAAGTGGTCAATATAGATCAAGATTAATCTCATTATCAAACACAACTAGGCAGATAAAAGAGAGTTAACACAATCACCACAAAGACATATATGAAACTTTATACATTAGGCATCAAAGTTCTACATAAGCAAATCCATAACACAAGGCATTGTTCAACACTTGATTAAACTCTAATCAAGCTAATCTAACTATACGGCCGTAAACCCTATCTTAGAAATTTACAACTATGCAGTTAAACTTGACAATGTAAAATAACTCTCCTTTGAAACCCATTAAACTCAAGCCATCGATACATCATCAAGAGGAAATGGTGATCTATCCGTGCATGACTTCGGAACTCCTCACAACTGCAATAGCTTCAATGTCACCCATGGCAGTAGTAGCGGCAGACGATGAAGATGACAGTGAAGGTAGTCGGAGTTGATGGATGAAGGTCGAGGGTGAGAGGAAATGATCGTGTGGGTGTCGGCCGAGATGTGTGTCTTCTCCTCTGCTTAAAAATATGTCATCCCTAATAACCTAATTTGGCATGATTCTAAATGTTAGGTCTGAGTCGGGTCAAAACAGTGAGAGAATTTTTCAATTTTATTCCGGGTTTCTGACAGTTCACGGTGCCGACAGGCAAGTTGCGCCGCGACGTTTGCTTTCTGGATCCTTCGCCGCAGTGAAATAATTAATTTACGCCGCGGCGAGCTATTCCTTCACGCTACGCCGCGGCAGGCATCCTGAAGCTCATGTCCACATCTTGACTCCATTGACCCCTTTTTCCTCGAGCTCCTATAACCAAAAATAGCAATTTGCAGTGTCAATTGTCCTTAGAAAAATTTATAATGTAATTAATGTCAATTTGTAACAATTTTTAATATCAAATTGCATAAAATACAAGCACACACTCAAGGACTAATTCAAACACAAAATCAAGAATTAAGAGTCAAAAAGTATATTAAAAACTATGAAAGTGTTTCCAATTTATATAATAAACTTGGGCTCAATCAACTTCCAATATGGTCCCAAATATATACTCCTCAGACTTTAAGTCCGGAATTCAGAAACAATCGCAACAGTTTAATAATTGGAAGCTTAAAAAATCAAATTAAGTTAATCCTAGGAAATTCACCTAAGTTGACTCACAGTACGCTCCAATAGGCTATTGTCTAGATGGTCCGGCAATATCTGACTAGCGTCTGATGTGCTCCTCTAAAACATACACAACACAAATATCACATTTTTGCATAAATGTACATGTGTTCTTTTATGCACATCAATGTATAGAAAGCATGCACAATACATGTTCAATGACAATTTCGGGTATCTTATTGTAATTCTCATCATTAAATCGATTAGATATCAAAGCACTCATTAATATCATTAGTACTTATAATTCGGATCAAAATAAAACAATATAAAATCAACTTTTCGTAATTAATTGATAGGGTATATGACAAAATTAGGCAACACTTTCTTCTAGAAAGTTGTTCTACAGTGTCTTAAGTTTCTAATGACTCTAAGATTATGCAATTTGATCTAGTATTCAATGAGTTATGCACCAAAATACCACAGTCTGTGCACATTTGAACTTTTGGCTAGTACATGATCATACCCTCTAATTGTACAACTCATATCTTTCAGATTAGATATCTGCAAATTACAAAATCTTTACCAATTTAAAGCTCAGAGAATAAGTAAAAATTTGGTGAAGACAACTCAGCCTAATTCGACCCACATCAATACAGTTTATTCAATAACCGCAGGACAAGATTTCTGTCCTTGGTAATGCTACAGTCTAAGCTAAAACTCAGTTTCATGCCAATTTTGAAACTCTTAGAGACAGAATTAAAATTTTACTTCTTCAAAAATGTTGTAGAAATATGTCTCTATTTTAATATGAATTAAAAATCAACTTATTCAAAAATCTACAGCTCAAGTTATAATTAGAAAATGAAAGCATGATCATGAATATTTCCAGTTCATAACATTCCAGCAGACTTCCACACTTTCATCCTATCAATCACTTTCAAATAAATTCAGATAACTCTAAATTTTTTTGGAGAGAAAGTAAAATATCTTAGAAATCCATTGGTCTAAGTTTCAAGCTATTTGGAGTTCCGATGAAAAATTTATAGGCGAAAGACTTAGGGTTGTTCAATGAAAACTCTAGTTTTTAACCCCTACATGCATCTACCACATTTTTCTCTCTCTAGCACGCAAATCTTCATCTTCTTCACCAAACCCAATTTTTTCTTCTCTTTCCTTTTCCAACTTAATCACGTCTAAATCATCTATTATGCTTGTATATACACACTGAAACTTCCAAACAATTCAGAAACAATCCTAAACTTCAAACATCACAAATTCAAACCCTTATTTTCACTTTCTCACACTACTGTAATTTTCCAACTCTCATACTATCATCAGATGCATAACTCTTTTTCCAATTATTATACTATCATATTATACACAACTTTTTATGTTCTTTAACATATTTCACTTCATTAATTCCTATAATAGTTCAATCAAAATATAGGATTTCACACTAACACCAAAAACAGAGCACATTCCGTGAAACACTAATTCCAACACTCTCTTCTTCTTTTTTGACTTACCCATTTATAGGAAAAACGTCATTTCAAAATAACTTTGCATTTACATACACTTTCCCTTAACACTGCATCATTTAAACTTGTCCCTTAAATCCAAACTCATTCAACTCACCTCTATTAACACTTCATAAATTTTCCATGCATGAACAGTGAATCACCATTTACGTATTCTTCTAAACCATAATAGAAACACATATGTCTCAATCCAGAATCCCTTTAAATCAATTGAAAACAATTCCTAATTCTCAAACCCATCATCTAAATTATTCAATACTGCAACCTCAAATCTCAAACCCATGCATGCATATATATTTTTACACCATAAAAATGTCATCAAGTTACTTACTTGTTCCAGCTACAAAGACAACGAACGAGGGACAAAAACACAAGGCAAAGAATGCTTTCGGTGATCCCAAAGCTACAGTAATTTTTTTTTCTCAAAACCAACTTCGTGTGTTTTTGCATGTTATTTACGTGTCACTCAACCCAGCATCCACTTATCACAACAGACGCAACCCATTTGTCATAATACAACTAGCCAAATGTCTCATATATATTATTGCAACAAGTCATTATATAATTGGTCCAAAATATTCCAAATTTTTTGAATATTTCTAAAATTCACCAAAAATTTCATCGCATTTATAAATCAATTATACCTAAAAAATGCCAATGAATGCATGTATAAATCTTTTTTGTGTATCAAAATAAATATTCACATATGTGTGAATATACAATGATGCATGAGCATTTATTATGCTTCCTAATTTCTCATTAATCTCTAATAAACACCATTTTAACCCTAATTCAGATAACAGGATGTTACAGTTGATGCATTGACGTTTGGCAACATTGCTTAAGTGGCAAGTTACCTAATTAAATTGTGATAATTGGCAGCCATAGAGAAGAACATGTGTGATAGCTAGGGGAGGACATGTGGCTTGTGTCACTATGTAACAAGCGTCCTTAGAGCAGGATGAGTCATCTTACATATGGCATGACCTTAGGAATTGGCTAGTTTTTGTTGTAACTCTTCCTTCCCCTTGCTCATTCACTACCGAAACTCCTACTCCCTCTCAACTTCTGGAATTTTGTTTTAATTTGGATCATCGTCACTTAGAGTTCATGTAAGTTATTGCATCAAGAAGTAAGTCTTGCAATTTTCTTTGTTATTGTTTTATTGGTACTGACATGTGCACCTTGGTCTAGGAGCTATGTATGGTTGCTTGGACAGAGGAGAGATGATCTAAGTTATGAGGAGATTCCAGTCGAGATTTTGGACACCAAGGAAAAGGTCCTCAGGAACAAGACAGTTCAACTGGTCAAAGTCTTGTGCAGAAACCATTATGTGGAAGAGGCCACGTGGGATCCTTTGAAGCCGTGAGAGAGAAGTATCCACAACTCTTCAATGACTCAGGTAAGAATTTCGAGGACAAAATTCTTTTAAGAGGGGGAGAAATGTTGGCCCTCGAATTCATTTTCTTATTGATTAAGCATGATTTAAATTTATTATGAGGTTTGATAGATTAATTTTGGAGTTAATTAGTAGGTCAAAGTTAGTAGGATTTATTGCATAGGTAAATTGAATTAAAGTATTAAGGTAGTAAGAATGTTCAAGGGTATTTTTGGTAGTTCCTTTAAAGATAGGATAAAATGGACTTTTTGGACTCATTAAGGGTAAAAGGGAGAAGAAGAATGGTTGTCTTGCAATTGAAGAAGAAGAAAACGAAAATTGAAGAGAGAAAAGAGAGAGTGTTATGGAAGGAGAGAAAAGAAGAAAAAGCTAAGCTAGGTTTCATTTTTTCGTAGTTTTAAAAAGTGATTTTGAAGTTGTTCAACAAGGGAAAAAGAAAGAGGAAGATTAGAGCTTCCATTAGAGCCAAGAAACTCATTGTTTGGTGAAGATTCAAGGTAAGTTTATGCTTAATCTTTTGGATTTTTGGAAGGGTTTTGGTTCATGAAGCTAGGAAATGCATGGGTTTAAGTATTCAAGGATCAATTTTATGCACATGTTTCTTTGGGTTTTCCAATTTAAATTCCTATTAAATGGGATTTTTTTTCAATGTTGAAGGGAGGCAAGAGAGGCATCCTTGAGCAAGTTTTCAAGCAAGGAAATTAAAGTGGGTTTCATGTTTATAATTGACTAATGAGCCATGATTATCTTTTCAAATTTAAGAGCATTAAATGATTTCAATTGCTTCATAAATACGGCATTTATTGCTTTTGAATGATTTAAAAGAATTTGCTACATGTTTAGTATATGAATTTTGTTGATGAATTGTGAAAATGATGATGGAAAATGCATTTAAAATACTTCATGTTCATGTAAAAAAATTATGATTCCGAAATATGCCTTTGTGGCAAGATGTTTAAGCCATGAATTGCATGTTATGTGGGATTGTAGTGGTCCATTATGCTCTGTCAACTACACTTTAACACTATTATAGGCTTCTTGTTGGATCCCGCTTGTTTCCGGAATCCAACTCTTGCTTTGATACCATAAATGTTGGGTCCAGTTTCCAAAGCCCAACTATCCAAAACATCATAAGACGTGAGCGTGTATATTACCTTGAAGGGTTATTTCAATGTACCCCCATTAGCCATCATCCCAAAAGGTTGGCATGCCCCACTAGTCAAACACCAGATCACAAATTTTACTTCTTTAGAACACTCATAGTTCTATGTCTTTAGTTTATTTTGAAATAAGAACCATCACATTCGGAGCTCTATAGCTCAAGATATGCTTGAAAATCCAAAGCGTGTTCATAACCCTATCATACTCCCCCAACCAACCCCTCATTTTCTTTCAATCAATCTTTTTTAATTCAATACCAATAGCCATAAATTTTTGTGGAAAGTTAGAAATTTTTTTTATCAATCCAATGCTTCAAGAATCACTTTATTTGGAGGTCGAGTTATGAAGTTATGGCCAAAAGAATCAACCATGCTCATGTCCTCAATCACGTTGTACCTATCTCGGGACAATTAGTATAACATTCACTAGAGATGTCAGATTAAGGTTTTATTTAGATGATTTCGAAGATAACTTCTATATCTACAACTTTCATGAAGAACTCAAAGTGAGATTTTATCATTTGGAGGGTCAAAACATGGGCCGTGTGAACCCACACGGGCAGACCATGTAACTATCGAGTCTGGCAGTTTTTCAGCATCAGGAATACACGGCCTGACCGTGTAATATTCGGGTTTAACAAAAATTTCCACTCTCTAAGACCCCTCCAATGGACTCTAAACCCATCCTATCACCCATTTTACTCATAATCTTTCCAAATCGAATAATCCTAGTGCGATATCACTCCATATATTCTAATTATTCGGGATACACGTCCCATGCAACATCCCCTACTCAAACAATCATATCTCTCATCTCCGACATCCAAAAATCGTATACTTTATATCGTTGGAAATCTAGAAGATAAGCTACAACTTCTATGAAGACAACTTGTCAAATTCATCCTAAATTAGTGTAGTTTTTCCCCCTAAAGCCAGAACACAAATCCTACCCCTATGAAAACTTGAATTTTGCAATGCAAAAACTTGAAATGTCACAAACAACCATAAAGTATATCATTCACATCAAAATAAGAGTTTTACAACACTTTAGTGGGCATTTCAAGCCACCTTACAACATAATCCAAAATACAAACTTTACAAGAACAATAATTTCTCAAAATGCAACTAAAGCCTTGTTTTACAAAATCTAACTTCAAAAGAACAAAATATGCAAGTTTGAGTGATGCCTTGAAGCTCGACTTGATCACTCAATATCTTGCTCATTGCCTGTGGATGGGAAGGAATGGGGGTGAGCTTAACGCTCAAAGGTAACAGTTTTATAGTCGGTAACAAGCAAAATCATTTAAAACATTCATGATTAAAGCAAAATTCATATAGAATCCATTAAACACATATTCCTCAAATTCTCAATGTAACATCCCACCCCCTACTGGAAGGGTAAAATAGGAATTTTGGCATAGGATGAGATAGATCGGAATGATTCAGGACTGGTCATGCATAATAGGATTGGTTCATAGTCTCAATTGTGCACATGAAATTACTGGACATGCATACATGACATTCCCGGTTTTTGGGCCTAAACGGCATTTTAC
>JANITX010000210.1:52552295-52562378 GCA_027564395.1 Erythroxylum ulei
TAATAATAAGAAAATAATAATAATAATAATAATAATAAGAATAAGAATAATAATAATAATAATAATGTAGTTATTGACAATTATAATGAATATTTTAATCTTTTGTTTATTATTATTTTGTCATTTCAAATTTATATTTTCAAACTAAATATTAATATAAAAATAAACTAATAATCAATTTATTGTATTTCTCGTCAATTTTATCCATCGAATAATCATATTAGCGGAACTAAATTACCAATATGTGAACCGTAGTGGCACTTAATAAACAGTTGGACGTGTCTCTGAACTCTCTGTACCTTAATCTAACAGTTGCAGGGATCGTTAACCAAAATCCTCATCCATGGCGACCGACTTCAAAACCATCCCGATTATTGGTAATCAAATTCTACTTCTGCAGACCTGTGTTTTAATTGTCTTGTTACAGTCTTTTTGGTTCCTGACCCAAATCAACAATCCAACGTTTTGTTTCTCGTGTTCAAGCATTCCGTTGCATCTCAAAGGCACTGAAGGCTGTTTCGGCGTCTTGCTTTGTCGTTTGAGTCGTTAACTGGATGTTTTATCCATGCGTGTTGGTTAAGACGAGTTGTTTTGAAGTGATCATGTGTGAAGATTGTGCCTTTGTCTCTTATCTTTCTTTCTCGCTTATGGGCTCTGCAGATATTAGTTCGTTATTGGCTAAGTGTGAAGATCCAAATATGGCTCAAGACCCAGGTGTATGTGAAGTCGTTAAACAATTAGACCAGGCTTGTAGAGAAGCTGGATTCTTCTACGTGGTACTTTGTCTAACTTAGTTTTGTATTATACACACAGACTCAGAAACAGACACACAAATATATATACGATTTGGTTGAATTATCTAACTACTGAGATTAAAGTTCGAACTGTTCACTGTCCTTTATTCCTGAAATATTACTTGAATAGTTGTAGGTAACTTTACTTTCTTGATTTGTTGTTTGATGTGGAAGCTCGATGTTTTAAGGAACTGTCCTGCTACGAAGTTCCTTTTTATTTACACTGAAAAGCAAGACATGTGCTAATGTTTTGAGTGTCATATGTATAGAAACTCTTGAGTAAATTATTTGCTGCTCTGTTTAGTTTTGTTTGACAATACTTGTTTTTTGATTGATCAGAAGGGCCATGGTATACCTGATTCCCTCATTAAAGAGGTTAGAAATGTAGCGCACAAATTTTTTAATCTTCCATACGAAGAGAAGTTAAAGATAAAGTTGAGTGCTGATGCCGGATACAGGTTTGCTGTTGTGATAGTCTTCTGTAAGAGTTGATGTTGATTATTCTGACATATGATAAGCACTTTCAAACAGCTAGCTCAACTTTAATCGCAGGGGTTATCAGAGAATTGGAGAAAACATAACCAAAGGCACCCCAGATATGCATGAAGCAATTGATGTATGTAGATCTTACTTATTCAATGCCATACTCTATGCTTGATAATAGAATGATGTTAAGGATCTTAATTATGCTCTTGTAAAAGCTAAATCTTATAACTTTGCGGTGTAGAAACAAAGTTTTGTAATTTATAATCAATCTAATGCGCGGATCCACTGTATTATCCCACCGGAGCTGCAAAACACTCTGTGGCCTGGGGAGTTCTTACAATTTGGTTCCAAGATTTATCTCTTCATTTTCATTCTTTATTGTTGTAAACATCTATACTTGCTACCATAAGATCATACTCTTCTTTAAACACCAACAGTGTTACAGAGAAATAAAGTCAGGGATGTATGGAGCTCTTGGCAAACCTATGGAAGGAATCAATCAGTGGTAAGAGAAAGTTTCAATTTCTTGCAACTCTTATCAGAGTGATGAGCAAAATTTTGCTTTCTGATATTTAAAAGAAACATATATGCAAAGTTTGGTCATTATTTTTACATTCAACCTCATGGGTATTGATTGTAATTATATCATTTGGTATTGATTGGCTCTTGGGCTATGAAAATTGCAAACAAGATGATGTGGTCTGTGCATCAGGCATACTAGTAGCCTTGTGTGTTGCAGGGTGCAGGGCTAGTGAGATGGAGAAAGTGAGGATGTTGGAGTATAGACTGAAAGTATTTTTGCTTTTCTACATGGAATCACATAAATATAATCAAACAAAATACTAATTTCTGTTTTGAAGGTTCCACCTTTCAGGATATCTACTTGATGCTTAATCTCTTTGTTTGATTCGCTGCCAGGTTGAAATTAATACCTAAGTCTTTTCTTCTTTATCCAGGCCCCTGAATCCGCCTAACTTCAAACTGGTGCTGGAGGAATATATTAGACTTTGCACAGGTATGCTATCTACAAGACTTTGTTATATGTTTATCTTCCATTTACTGATTCTGTTTTAAACTGTTAATTTATTTATTCTATCAACTATCGAATGTGTGCCGGCAGACCTGTCAAGGAATATCATGCGTGGAATTGCTTTGGCATTGGACGGGTCAGTAGATGAATTTGAAGGTGAAAGAGCTGGAGATCCCTTTTGGGTGTTACGCATTATTGGCTATCCCGAAGTATCCAGTGCCAATGGCAAAGATTTGTCCGAAAATGACATAGGATGGTAATGCGGTCGTACTATGCTCAAGTTCTCATTTTCCCTGCGGGTAATGGATAACTGACATCTGCTTTGTTTCAATTCTTCTGCTTATGTCTTGGAATGGACAATCTCAGTGGAGCTCACACAGACTATGGTAAAGTTTTTGATCTTTAAGATCAATTAAAGGGTACCTCGTTCCTAAATCTAAAAAATCCTCAAATATTGCATCACAGGGTTGTTAACGTTGGTTAATCAAGATGCTGACATAACTGCACTTCAGGTGAAGTAAATTGAAGTTATATACACATTAGTAGCTTTTAACTGTTCAGGCAGAGTTTAGGCTTCATTACGAATATAGCTGAGATTTTATGGTCTGCTACTGTAACTTTGATGATCTACTTCAGGTGAGAAATCTGTCTGGTGAATGGATATCTGCTCCTCCAATACCTGGAACGTTTGTGTGCAACATAGGAGACATGTTGAAGGTATGGAAAATGAGATAAAAAATGCTCTATTTTTCATTTGAGTAATTATCCTTATGAATTCTCAATAAACTGCAGATTTTCTCTAATGGTTTGTATGACTCAACTCTGCATCGTGTTATTAACAACTCTCTGAAATACCGCGTCTGTGTAGCTTATTTCTACGAGGTTGGTTAGTCATATTTCTCTATTTATTTACTGTCTTCTATTCACCAGCTCAAAGGATCCTCTTCAATGTCTTCTTGTTGCATGAACAGACCAACTATGATGCTGCAGTAGAACCCCTAGATATCTGCAAGCAGAAGACTGGTGGTATTGGGAAATTTGGAAAGGCTGTTTATGGAGAGCATTTAGTTAGCAAAGTGCAAACTAATTTTGTATGACCGTCTGATCTTCTTTTTATATTGTATATTATTGGGGCAATCTTATTTCTGTTACTGTCTTATGTAAGAAACTCTAATTTCTCATTTTGATCTCAATTTTTGTATCTTTCAGAAAATCTTACTAGATAACAAGGACCTTATACGACTGAAGCAAGGTCCTAGACATGTATGGTAAAATGAAGATATGAGGAACTTGGCTGTAATTAACAATGTGATAGATAATGAAGCAAAAGTTTCACATATGCTATATAAGAAAATAGCAGTCAGCTACAGATCTCTGTAATGTGATTTCCAGAACGAAACTCACACCTCCAGGTTTATATAGAGCGAAATAGCAGCAAATGGATCTAACATTAACATATAAAAATTCTTATCGTTCTGGATACAATTTTCTACTGATACATCGCCAATGTTAGTTAATATTTAACAACCACTACGTTAAGGTGTAATAAAATTGTACGACAGTTTATAGAAACCATTTTCTGGTACGCCAATCACACAGAAGAACCATAATTATGACCAAAGAATTGTGTGGGAAAATAGGTTGTCAATTCTCATTTTGCCAATAGTATGAAAACAATGAAACTAACCCAGTAGAGAAGCACAGCATCAAGATATTCCTGATTTTGTATCCATCGTCTTCAAATAAAGTGGCTTCTCCACACCCAGTTCTCTAAGTTGATTTACTATGCTATACAGAAATTCAAAGGTTAGTCTGGATTGTGCATTAAGACTCTCTCTTACATGAGGATGAATTCTAAACCAATCTCCCAACATCTTGTGCACATGACCACGAATCATCCTCCACGGCACAGGATATATTTCGCATAGCTTCAAATATTCAACCAGGAGGTCTGCCTGATCAAGGTTTCCGTTTTCAAAGATTTCTTCACCATCAACTACACATTCGGCAGTTCTAAATCCTGCAAAGAGAGCTGGATTCTCAAGGAGAGAATCTGCTGACAGCACCCCATCAGCACCAGTTTCTTCCAAACACAGGAGAACATCATCCATGTGTCGTATGTTCCCATTAGCAAGAACTGGGATTTTCACAGCATTTTTTACAGCTTTGATGATCTTCCAGTCAGCCAGAATTTTTTTCCCATCTTTCTCATCTCTTGTTCGGCCATGATCAGCTAAAAGCAAGCAACCAGCTTCCTCTAGCATTTTGGCATACATAATTGTATCCTCTAATTTCGGGAAGATACGTATTTTGCATGAAACAGGGGCATTAAGATTGGTAGCTAACTTTTCAACCAAAGTTTTCACAAGTGGAAGGTTATCCATTAGAAAAGCTCCATAATTCCCACGCCTGGCAATCCGCTGAGGACATCTACATAAAAACAAAGAAAACCAAGAACAATTTGAGTACCATCTATTTAAAATTCTAAAACCCTGATCTTTTAATCCATGGAAAAGATAAAATGTCACTGCTTTCTGCCGAACCAAAAAAATGTGAATAAATCTTTTCTCAACATGAGAGCGATAAAATTAAGCTTTGTTGACAATGAGAAGCTAATCATAATAATTTCATAAATGCCACGATGATCCTTATGATGACTACTTGCATGTTTTAAATCCAGTAAATCCTCATTGGTTTGACCCCCTCTTAATAAAGGTGATCATTTTTATGATCGGTTGTGTCTTCCAACACAATGTTTTTATTTGATGTGTTATCTTTTGAATTTTCAGCTAATATTTTGTAACTAAAGCAGCTTAGGCCTTTAGTTTGCATATTATTTCTTTCTAACTGCCAGCATTATGTCTGTCTAGCATTGAAGCTTCACATAGATCCCTTAAATCATGGATTCAAAAGAATACATTGCTGACACGCAAAGAAAACAAGCTAGAAGAGTGTCAAAACTCAATACTGTGCCTTCTATTGCAGCTACCATATGAGGACCAAGAAAGTTTCTAAAACTCAACAAGAACTGGAGGCACGCCACAGTGAACATCAATTTTCCCCAAAACCTTTGAGCAACAATACACCATGCATGGACACCATAAAGACGATTCCGTGAAGCACCTAGTAGTAAGTCACAGCATTTAAAAGAATAGTGCATCTTGCAAGAATACACAGAGTAGATAAAAATCTTTACCCCAGATTAATGTCGACATAATCACAAAAGGGTTCCACCCTTCGGGCAGCTTCCAACAAAGTGTCCGGATCGTTAGCACAGAATTGGACAAACAAGGGACGATCTTCCTGCAATTATCCTTCACGTTAAAGTAAATGCAGAAGAAGGAAATCACACTAAAAGAGCTTCATGCATTTCTTCATCATTAAGAATAAGAAGTAATCTTCTCAATAAGTAAATAGATTTCCACTGAGCCACACCAACATCCATATCAAACAATAGCGTTATTCAGTCTACAAGTATTAATTCATTAAGGAAGATAAGTTAAAGCAACAAATGGCATCAGCTAAGCTAATCATCAAACGGGTAGTTCACCAAGTTCAGAAGACTAATTCAGACCATACGAATCTACAAGAAGTTACACCAAGTTCAGAAGAGTTATTCAGACCATACGAATCCACAAAAAGATAGTAACTTCTTAAAGTACCAACAAAACCCAATAAACGGGCAAATCACATTTACTTTACAGGTAGTGAATTCCTGACTTCGATACTTCTCACACTCAGTGAAAATCCTTGAATGTAACATCGGAGTATAAGCAGCCTCAGCACCGTACTTTCTACAGAGCATCCGAAACGGTAGCTCAGAGTTGTCCACCATCGGCGCAACAATCAACTTGGGCTCTCCTAGCTTCCTCCAATGTGCCCATGCTCGCTCCATCCTGGACTGGCTGCCCAGGTACCGGCCCGGAGATCCCAGGTAGCAGAGAGCCGCCATGTCCGGGAAAGGACAAGAAGGACGATCCTGACGTTCTTTCTCTTCCAGTTGAGAACTGGCGCACAGCTGGTCGTCAAGGTTTAATGGGTCTTGGGCTAAGGAGTGCGTGAGAGAGGAGGCCATTAATGGTTTTAGAGGCGTACGAGATAAAATAGAATGAATTCGAAATGAGAATAGGAATTTCATGAAAGGACGTTTAGGACGGGGAGGCAATGCCCGTAACCCATCGCCCTTACCGCCGCCGCCATCCTTTATATGCAAGAATTCATACTTCCTACTACAAATAGCTGAGGAGCCATGTGGGTTTGGCCTTTTGAACTTGAAGTCTCTAGCTTGTAAGATTAGGCGATGTTGGGCTCGACGGGAAGAACCTATGTGCTCAGGCTAGCCAAGAAAAGGAGCCTTTAAGGAAAAACAAAGAAAAATGCCAATCTTAAAGTCACTTGAAAAAAACAGGTAGCTTAGAGAGCTACTTTAGTTAAGGAATCAGGTAGTTTAGTGAGTTGTTTCAGACATTAGGGGTGGCAATTGGACCCGAGTTTGATCAAGCCCAAAGTCAACATACCAAGTTTAGGTTAATCGAGCCTCAAATTAGGCTCAACCTTAGGTTGCTAAGGCCCGACACTAGATTTGATCTTTCTAAACAAAACAACAATTGTTTTATACTTTTAATTTTAAAAAATTGGCCAGGCTAGGTAGGCCCTTTGACCCTTAGTTATAAAATCAAACAAGTTTCTTTAACATTTCGAAGTCTTTAGAAGCAACCATAGTTTTTCTATTCTAATTTAGAGTATCGGAGATAAATGTGAAATTATCTAGAGATTTTTCTTAGTGAATTATTTGATTCCTTTCTCGTCATATTATATATATGTTGCAATTCAAAGTAATTTTGAATAATTTAGAGTCACTTTTCATTAGTTTCAACTCATTTTTTGTCTAGCCTATAACTCTCGGCAAATCTTTTGCAAAACAAATGCATCCAAATAGTTAAAGGATTAAGCACAATAAAGTTTGTTAGAATTGGTATTGAAAAAACAAATGATTAATGGATTGAAGGAGTGACTTGCAAAACTGAAAAATGAGATTGAATCTATCTTTAGTTTTTAATCTTTATTTGATTGTTGACCAGAAGGCTTTAGGAGATGATACACTTGAACCATACTAGATCATACCAATTAGTCTTGAGATTTGGCCTCTTGAATATATCCATACATGATTTGTTAGTAAATTTATTAGATTTGACTCTCTGTCAGATTATGGAGTTGGAAGATAATGGATTAGATTTATAGTTAGGTAAGCTTGCTTCAAGCCAAAACAATCACCTTCTACTGTAACTTTTATTCCCTTCCATCAACAATTGCTTTAACTTTGGCATTCTTAGGAATCCTAAGTCTTATGGAACTCTAGTCAATTCTCACGTGGAAGAAACTTAGATTACACCAGATATTGAAACAAATAAAGTGTTTGAACTATTGCCTATCAAGCTTTTGAATTTTTCAATAGAAAAGATTACTAATCTTTTTTTTTTGGAAAATGAATAAAATATCATTAACCATAACAAAGTTATAACTATCATTACAACTTTTCCAAGAAGTGTTGAAAACTTTATATCAATACAACATTTCAAAGAGAAATTTTATAAAATAAGTAGCTACTTCAGTTTACAAAAGCCATCTGTTCTTTACTTCCATAGATAGAGAGTTGTGGGCAATCTTAACAAATAGTACATCTCTGATCCAATTGATGGTATCTTTTTCTAATTGATGCTTGTTTGTGGCTTCCTCTCTATATATTCTTCTCTTCCTTTCCTTCTATAGGGTGCAAATAGTAGTGGTGAATGTTGTCTTATAGATCACTCCTTTGTGGTTTTGATTTTTTGCTTTATTGGTGATCTAATTGAGGACTTGATCAGACCAGTCATAGGTTGTACAATAATCTGCCAGGTTGCACATGATTTTGTTCCAAATGGTCGTGGAATATTTGCATTGGAAAACAAGTGATCTCTATCCTGATCTGCTTTATGAGATCCTACATCGGTTGGAAAGGGAAACGAAGTATGCCTTTTAAGGGTACAGATGCCTCTCCCTTATAGACGCGTTTTTCATGACCTAATGGACCGGATCCCATCGGAACTCCGAGGTTAAATGTGCTTAGGTGAGAGTAGTTCTAGGATAGGTGACCTCCTGGGAGGGCCTCGGGAAAAGCAAAACCGTAAGGGCTTGGCTGGGCCAAGGCCCAAAGCGGACAATATTTGTAAGCGGATAATCTGGGATGTTACAAGTGGTATCAGAGTAGGTACCCGAACTGTTGTACCAGCTAGGCTGGACCCCAAAGAGGGCAGGGCCTTAAGGGGGGTGGAGAGTGTGAGATCTCACATTGGTTGGGAAGGGGAACGAAGTACGCCTTATAAAGGACGGATACCTCTCCCTTACGGACGCGTTTTCCATGACCTAATAGACTGGATCCCAACGAAACTTCAAGGTTAATGTGCTTGGGTGAGAGTAGTTCTAGGATGAGTGACCTCCTGGGAAGGCCTCGGGAAAAGCAAAACTGTGAGGGCTTGGTTGGGCTAAGGTCCAAAACGGACAATATCTGTAAGCGGGTGATCTGGGATATTACAAGTGGTATCAGAGGCGGTACCCGAACTGTTGTGCCAGCTAGGCTAGACCTCAAAGAGGGCTGGGCCCTAAGGGGGTGGAGAGTGTGAGATCCCACCTCGATTGGAGAGGGAAACGAAGTACACCTTATAAGGGTATGGATACCTCTCCCTCACAGACGCGTTTTCTATGGCCTAATGCATCGAATCCCATCGAAACTCCGAGGTTAAATGTGATCGGGCGGGAGTAGTTCTAGGATGGGTGACCTCCTAGGAAGGCCTCGGGAAAAGCAAAGCCGTAAGGGCTTGATTGGACCAAGGCCC
Source organism: Erythroxylum ulei (assembly GCA_027564395.1). NCBI lineage: Eukaryota > Viridiplantae > Streptophyta > Magnoliopsida > Malpighiales > Erythroxylaceae > Erythroxylum > Erythroxylum ulei. The sequence continues at coordinate 52,561,478 of JANITX010000210.1, forward strand.
AAAGCGGACAATATCTGTAAGCGGGTGATCTGGGATGTTACAAATAGTATCAGAGCAGGTACCCGAACTGTTATGTCAGCTAGGATGGACCCCAAAGAGGGCAGGGCCCTAAGGGGGTAGAGAGTGTGAGATCCCACATCGGTTGGAAAGGGGAACAAGGTATGCCTTATAAGGGTATGGATACCTCTCCCTTATAGACGCGTTTTTCATGGCCAAATGGACCAGATCCTATCAAAACTTCGAGGTTAAATGTGCTTGGGTGAGAGTAGTTCTAGGATGGATGATCTCTTGGGAAGGTCTCGGGAAAAGCAAAACCGTGAGGACTTGGCTGGGCTAAAGCCCAAAGCTCACAATATCTGTAAGCGGGTGATCTGAGATGTTACATGCTTCCTTACGTAGTTCACAAACCGGATCAAAGGTACCAAGCCATCTATTTTTAGTTCTAAGCTTGTTTTTGATAACCAACCATGTGATTATAACCCTTTGGGATTAAGTCATTTCTTCCATAACAACTCAAAGTGATTTCTTCCATAACAACTCAAACCAGGAAACTCTCTCTATTGTCCTGAAATAGTTTATAGCGTGAACTGTTAAAGAACTCCCCTTTAAAGTTAGTTGTCTAATTGACATCATCCTGTCTCTGCCATTGTGTAGTTTGAGGGAAGTATTGAAGAATGGAATTAAATCCCCTAAAACAACTAGACCACGTACTATTTTGAATTAGTGAGGAAGCTCTTTCATTGAGAGAAATTATGTTAATTAGTTAAGTAACTTCTCTCTCTACAACAAAGGATTGAAATCAGTCCAATTGTCACTATAATTCTTGTTGGCCCCAAATTCTTTTCTTATTGAATAAGCATGTTTTCAATTTATTTTTGAGGTTTTGTTTTATAAATTGTTT
>JANITX010000210.1:52624390-52647417 GCA_027564395.1 Erythroxylum ulei
AGTTAAATTTACAATTAGATAAATAATTAAATAATAAATTTAAAAATTATTATATATATATAATATAAAAATTAAAAATTTATATATTTATTAATCACCGGTTCAATTATAATTAAATTCTAATTAAACTATTAATTCTTGAATTAGTTACTTCTCCTGTTTAATTACCAGCCTAATTTTTAAAACATCTGTATATACATAATTGATGTTCCCTTAGACAGCAACCACATCGGAACCATCTCGACTCGAAAATGTAAATAGCACTGCTCCTTTTTAAGTGACAAATGATAAAATCTAGGAAAAAAGCTTATATAATTTACGTATGCCTGAAATGGTCTTCCAAGTTCCAAGGAATTAAATTCTGTGCATGTGAACGACGGAACCTAGGCGGCACATCTTTCGAGCATGACTGGCGAGCAGGTGAGTAGAGAGAGAGAGTTCTCGCTGATCCTGATCCATAGGAACTTGTAAAAACCATTTTATATGGCATCAATTGTAGGATGAGATATTCTGTCTAATTTTATTTTGTTTCATAAAATTTTAGTTATTTATTTTACAGATCTTATATAAATTTTATGTAAATTCTATACGAAACTCACATAAATAAATTACTAAAATTTATTAAATATAATAAAATATCATAATATTAAACAGGAAATTTGTACTCTCACCTTCCTCCAACACCGAACCGCCTCAACTCCACAAACCTCACCCTTTGACGTTGAATAAGAATTTACTATTTTTAGATTACCCTATGACTCGGGTTTTTCCCTCAACTCTTTCTTCTTAATTTCTCCCCGTAACTTGTGATCTTACCCTGTATAAAGCTCACACCAAGCTGACTTCTTCCTTCACATTGATCCTCATTTCCTTGTTCTCTTCTTTTCTATTGAACCGCCAGGTTTTGCCAAATTATGGCACTTACTATGTCAACCCTTCTCTTCTTATTCAGTATTGGGTCTGCTCTGGACATGTCCATCATTAACTACGATAAGTTCATGCACAAAAAACACGAGCCACAGCAGCTTGCATCGACCAGTAGAACCGATGAGCAGGTCCTAGGAATATACCAGTGGTGGCTGGCCAAGAACGGTAAAGCTTACAACAGACTCGGAGTGAACGATGAGAGATTTGAGATATTTAAGAACAATCTTAAGTTCATCGACGACCATAACTCCAAGAATAACACTTACAAGCTTGGGTTGAATCGCTTTGCTGATCTTACAAACGAAGAGTACCGATCCACGTTTTTGGGCACAAGGACTGACGCTAAACGTAGAGTAATGAAGTCCAAAATCCCGCGCAACAGATATGCTGTCAACGCCGGCGACAAGCTGCCGGTGTCTGTCGATTGGAGAGTGAAGGGTGCAGTTAGCGCCGTCAAAGATCAGGGAACTTGCGGTACGTTTAGTCTCTCTCTCTGTGATTTCTTGCTAAAGATCAATCATTGCGGGGTCATTAGGTGTTCCAAGTTACGAGAAATTAGAAACTTCCATTTTGAAGGAATTGATGTTGGGAAGTGGCTGTGGATATGTGTGCATGAAATTGTGTCGGGCCTTGTGGTTAGGCGGTGTAGTTTCTTCATTTTTGTTCTTTTTCTGGGATTTTGAGGAATCCGAAGACTCGTCGTTCTTTAACTTTCAGTTAGCACATGACGAGGTTTCTGATAAAGACACGTGAAAGTTAGTTACGGGAAAAATGATATTAATATTTTGCGATATCCACTAAAATAAAGTTAAAAAGAGCTTCTTGGTTCAATAGACTCATACTTTCTATCAAAGATTCGGATTCGAATATTGCGTATTGATCCAGATTTCTGGGATCTTGACATTGTTTATGTTCGGGTGCAGGTAGTTGCTGGGCTTTTTCAACCGTTGCCGCTGTAGAAGGAATTAATAAGATCGTGACAGGAGAGCTATTATCTCTGTCGGAACAAGAACTCGTAGACTGTGACAGAACCTACAACTCTGGTTGCGACGGAGGACTTATGGATTACGCATTCAAGTTCATCATGGAAAACGGCGGCATGGACACCGACCAAGACTATCCTTACCTAGGCGCTTCTCGCGAATGCGACTCTGCCAAGGTCTAGATATACATACAAATTTCTCGACTTTCACTTTGTTTTTGAAGTATCTGTTCTTAATTTTTTTTAATCGAAATGGATCATTACAGAAAAACGCTAAGGTTGTTACCATTGATGGGTACGAGGATGTCATACCATACAATGAGCAAGCATTGCAGAAAGCTGTATCACATCAACCTGTCAGCGTCGCCATTGAAGCTGGCGGCATGGCTTTACAGTTCTACCAGTCCGTAAGTTAAATTTTCCCTGACTACTGCTTTATCACTTACAACTTCTAATCCATAAACACTGATGCGAAAATCCCAGTTTTGTTCTATGCGATTCCGATCATCTTCTTTCAATCTTTTTCAGGGTGTTTTTACGGGTGAATGTGGGACAGCTCTAGATCATGGTGTGGTTATAGTTGGGTATGGAACAGAGAATGGAGTTGACTACTGGATAGTGAAGAATTCATGGGGAAGGACATGGGGTGAGGATGGTTACATAAGAATACAACGAAACCTGGTCGACACGCGCACTGGAAAATGTGGAATTGCGATGGAGGCTTCTTACCCAATCAAGACTGGCCAGAATCCTGCCAGAATCAACTCAACAAGTATTGAAACGCCTACTGGTGATGCTAAAGATCAGTAGTGCTTGAAACATGCTACTACCGACGAGAGAGAGGTGCAACAGTTGATGATATTATTAGCCAAGTTACTTCTTGATTTTACTGTGCTCCATTGCCACCTGATCCTTCCTGATCCAGAGTAACACCTATTTTATATTGGTAGATTGGAAATAGGGAAGGTGGTAGAGAGGTGGAAGAAATAATAGTTTGAGAAGTTACCCGCTGCTTAGTTAATTATGTCTCCAGACCTTCTTTATCCTTCTGGGCATTAGGCAGAAAGATAAAGAAGGCCGCTCTGATTCTTTGGAATTCGGATGATTGTTGGTTGCATATAGGTTTTTCATTGTCAAACAGCACTCCCAGGAACTGTTGCATCCCAATCTCAAAATGTAGTGTGGAAACGCCTTTCAACTTCAGTATTCTTAATCTACATTGATGTGACAGGCATTTTTTAGGGACATTGAATGTTTCTCACTTGCCTGTTATGATCATCTGACTTCAATTATGTTGTCTGGTAAAATTTTGATCATTACCATATTTTATAGTTTACATGTCAAATTAACTAAAAGGATGACGCAGATGAAGGAAATAACTTTCTCCCACTAATACGGAAAACCCTTCGCAGGATTGTTATGCTACTGCAAGAAACCTTTACCATTCAAAAAGAAGAAAAAGACAGTTGAATGTTCTGTTCTGTCTTCATTGGTTGTCAGGCGGATTAGAATACGAGATTAAACAAATAAACTACTAATCTCACGTCTCAGAACTGTGAAGAATATTATATTGTGGACAATCCTGCACTTTTCTTGCAAGTTATCCTAACTACCACGTTACATTCATCACTCCAGCTGCTTTAATTTACTCAATCGTTCTTAGAAAGTGGAGGGTCCCTGTTTCAAGGTCTCGTGTTTTTCTTTTCTTGGATGTCAGATTGCTAGAGCTATATACGTTTCTGTACATGTTTTCTTCTTCTGTACCACTTTGCTGCTGAGGATGAGAGGGCCTGGGTTTCTTTTCCACAACTGCGTTGAGATTCAGAACATCAGTTATCAATTAAACTAAATCTTGGTCATTTAACTTATGAAGTAGATGGAGTACAAAGGAAAAGGAATGGTAGAGAACCATAACTTTGAACAATGACTTCAGAAAGAACACTAACTAAATGTACACGTTTTGCCAACTTGCACAATTAAATATCTTCATACCCAAACTTGCCCCATATATCGATCTTTATCAATAATTCTCTCAAGTAGCACGTGAAAATACTCACAATTACTTGCAAAGAAATGATTGTTTTGATGGATGAAACCCATTTCTACCCCTAAAAGTTCTATCACAAATAACAAAACATTCAACCTAAAGCCTACCTCGAAAAGTATGTTATTCAAAGGCAATGTTTCCTTGTTGATTGTAAAGTATACGATTGGTTGATGTCAATTGCTTTGGACAAAGGGTTACTGTTAAATTTAAAGCTTGGTATTGGACTAAACTTTATTCTGATTAAGCGTTTGTTCTTTTGAAGCAAGAGGTTCCTTGGGAAAGGCTGCTTGAAACCAGAGTTGTTTATCTTCATCGAGAATGGTTGCTGTCTTCAACAAGGAGCTCTTAAGTTGGTACCTGATCACTGTCAAACTTAGAGAAACTGTAGAGTCTGCAATTCCCGAATTGCCTACCGGTGTCCCAGCGCTTGAATTCTCAGAAAGATCTCATCAGGAACTGCAAAAACTGCAGCAGACACCATCAGATTCTGGGCATGTTGTAATCGGAGGTAATGATGACAACCTCGGACTGAAACCACCTGCAGATTCAGTGCAAGTAGTGATAAAAGGTGACTCTGAAAATCCAGAAGAGGGTAGCAAACAATCAGGATCTGATTGGGTGGTCTCAATCAAAGAAAAACTCGAACAAGCTAGGGAAGACGATGCAGCTAGTTCGTGGTCAAAGTTGTGCATCTATAAAGTCCCCCATTACCTACGAGAAGGTGATGACAAAGCGATCGTCCCCCAGATTGTGTCCTTGGGACCTTATCACCATGGAAAGAAACGTCTGCGCCAAATGGAACGCCATAAGTGGCGATCTCTTCACCATGTACTGAAGCGCAATAATCAGGACATAAAGCTGTATCTTGATTCTGTAAGAGAACTTGAAGAGAGAGCTCGTTCCTGCTATCAGGGGCCAACTAATCTTACCAGTAATGAGTTCGTTGAAATGATGGTACTTGATGGTTGCTTTGTGCTTGAACTATTTCGAGGTGTTGCTGAAGGATTCAAGAACCTTGGTTATCCGAGAAATGATCCCATTTTCGCGATGCGTGGCTCGATGCACTCTATTCAGAGGGACATGATCATGATAGAGAATCAGCTTCCACTCTTTATACTCGATCGGCTTCTTGGTCTTCAGCTAAACGATCCTGACCAGACAGGACTGGTTGCCAAGTTAGCTGTCAGGTTCTTTGATCCTCTAATGCCAACTGATGAGCCACTGTCAGAAAATGACAGGAACAAGTTGGAATCTTCTCTAGGATATGCAACAACCTTTGACCCCCTATCTGATTTAGGAGGCTTGCATTGCCTCGAAGTTTTCCGCAGAAGTCTCTTGCGGACAGGACCAAAACTTGCGCCCAGGATATGGATGAAGAGAAGGTCACATAATCGTCGGGTCGCAGACAAAAGACGGCAACAGTTGATCCACCGTGCAACTGAGCTCAAGGAGGCTGGCATCAAATTCAAGAAGAGGAAGACGGATCGATTCTGGGATATAAAATTCAAGAATGGTGCCCTCATGATTCCTAGACTCTTGATTCATGATGGTACCAAGTCACTTTTTCTCAACCTCATAGCATTTGAGCAGTGCCATTTTGATTGCAGCAATGATATAACCTCCTACGTGATCTTTTTGGACAACTTGATTAACTCTCCTGAGGATGTCGCATATCTCCATTACTGTGGCATAATTGAGCATTGGCTTGGAAGTGATGCTGAAGTAGCAGATCTCTTTAACCGGCTCTGTCAAGAGGTGGTTTTCGACATTAATGACAGCTACCTCTACCAATTATCTGCTGATGTGAACAGCTATTACAATCACAAGTGGAATGCTTGGAGAGCAACTTTAAAACACAAGTACTTCAGCAGTCCCTGGGCTATAATCTCATTTATTGCTGCTGTTGTGCTGCTGCTGCTTACTTCTGCACAAACCTTCTATGGAGTCTATGCTTATTACAGGCCAAGTTCTTAAAGTCCACTATGACCTGTTTACCTTCTTATCTATCCATTTCTTTTCTTGTTTTGGTGTGTATATTGTTGTGAATGGATCCGCAGTACCGCAATCACAGCCCACTGCGAATGATGATCGATTGGGTTCACAGGCCTTGAGAAGGAGTTCGAGAGCCAGGCGTAATTCTAGAAGGCTGCAAGGTTATGTGTGGAATGCCACGTCACAAGGAGCATAACGAACTCAAGCTCACCAGGGATCCTCGTTATTAGGGAAGGAATTACCAGAAAGTGGTCATGTCATGATTGTTGAGCATTTTGCTGTATCTCTCTCATCTCTGCATTCTCTCTGTTTCTCATCTCCTCCCTAGATTGTTTACCTACACATTTTTACCCTTGTATTTCCTTTAACAATCAATACGAATTTCCCAGAATTTCTCTGATAACTTCTTATCTGTTGTTACTGTTATATTGCTTCCTCTTTTGGGATAATTGTTCACATCATATATCATACTGTAACCCTTCCCCCAACTCAAAAGCCCCTATACGAAAATCTTTTCCAGATTACATGATCTAAAGAAATGTTTGATAACAGAAGATCACGATGCTATTCTCAGCATAATCTATACCTCAAATTGTAACTGGTACTAGCGCAAAGGGACATCACAGCCAATTGTATAACTTAGCATGCACGAGATTAAAGTAATGGAGCGATTCTCAGGAAGCACTATGAATCCCCTTCTGTTCTTGTCTTGTTTCCACCTTCCACACTACAAGTTGAAACCATTTCTGTTCTCGTCTTGTTTCCAACTTCCGAACTACACTGTGAAACCACTTCTGTTCTCGTCTTGTTTTCAACATCCACACTACACCGTGAAACCACTTCTGTTCTCGCCCTGTTTCCAATATCCACACTATGGAAATTGAGCAAGGCCAACAACTGTATCCAACAAGATGCTTCATTCTTGCCTGAGTTTCAGCTTTTTGTTGTTTCGATTGAACAATCAATTTTCACAATTTGAACTCCCAAGCCCCCCTTTTGCTTTTCTTAAATATGAATTAACCTCTAAGATTCTTAAGAAAATTTAGTATTTCACCGTTTATAAGTTTCTCTTTAATAAGAGATCCTCGGTTTGTAGATTAAGGTTCCACAGATTTTTAATAAATATACCAGCATCCTTCAGCATACTTCTCGGGTCTTCATCCCATGATGCAAATGTCAATTCTCTCGGATGCTCAAAGGTCGGGGCCTAAAATGCCCAAAAAATAAGTATAATATGATGTATTATACCAAGAAAAGAAGTACTTGAATGCATCGTCTGACCGATTACTGAAATAACAACTACAGCCCAAATCAAACAAAATGTCGGTATGATGTTCTCAGCATCCTGCAATACCTAATTCTTAATCCATAATATCACTAAGCATTGATTTGACAATATCTCTGCAAATGGTCATTCATTCCATTGTTACTAATCATAAAGGGCCTTTAGAATAATACCCCAGATTGGTGGAATTCTTGCATGAACTTGTTTCTTGTCAAGAAAACAAGAAGAGACATATAACTATAGTGCAATAATTTCCATAGAGCTCTGGTAAAGAATATCTAAAAGGTGAGGCATAGTGGAGAAGAAAAGAAAAAATGGCATTCATCTAAATTAAAATGCATTGTTATCGGACTTAACATTTTTTCAAGGGTGGAGACTAAAGAAAAATAATTTCTAACTAGACTCAGCATGGTGCTATTGCACCCTCATCTAGAATTCCCCAAAGAGAAGTCACTAGATAAAAGCATATGCAATAGGAAGTAGCATGCCTCATTTTGCAGAAAACCTTCTTAAGAGAACTGCTACTTTGCTTCATCAGGCTAAATTCCAACCAGCACCAGGCAAGGGTCCCAAGTGAAGCCTGTGAATCTGAGGCAGAGAAATGTCATATAAAGCACCTAGTTCACTGGTCAAAATTACACCTATAACACCCACAGACTTCAAATGCTCCACCTGTCAACATAAAAATGCTGAGAAGAATAAAGTATTTTGTGGATGAATGACTTAAAAAAGGTAAATATTGTTTTTTATGGCTTAAAATACCTAAGAAACTCAATCCCTGGGCAGGCTTGTGCTGTCGCTTGAAGCACCTCTCTTTCCATCATAGCGCTGTTAAGAAGAGTAATCAACAAAAATTTAATCTCGTCTAATATTTTGTTATTGAAATATAAAACAACAAAAAGATGTTACAAAGATGGTACCTGTTTGCCAATAGAGAATGGAACATATTTATACTTAACCATGTGCATTATCTGTCTCCTCATAGTGAGAATGAACAGAAGCCCCCAATAGAAGAGAAGTATTGGCCAGAAGACAGGCACATCAAAAACATCAAAGAATGTCATAACAAACGCAATGCAGAAAGCCTTTGTGATAGAGTACCTTCCATGAAAGAGAAAACAGAGGCACTTCAGTTGATGCAAATCATCCAAAGAGAAGCACAAGAGTAAAATAACAAGCATATATGTCATCACAAATACAGATGTCAAGTCGTTCCTAAAGAGAAACATTATCCAAAACTGTGCCACACGAGATATACATTATCTTCTTTGGTTAAGAAAAGAGGGTATTTCTTCGGTGGTGTGAGTTTGATGGGGGGAGATCAGTCTTATGTGGTAAGTTAAGTAAAACAAAAGAGATACTGAATCCTACAATTTTTTTTTCCCATCAGGTGGTCCTTAAATCTTTGTAAGCTAGTAAACCATAAACAGATTCATACAAAGTAATACTCCACCTTCTGCATCAGTGACAGATCCCAGAATGTAAATGCCTAGATACATCAACGGTCTCTTGCTAGCTTCTACTGTTTTAAACTACATTCTATGGTATACATGCACTCCAACAATTGCACTCCTTTATAGTTTCTTCATTTTAGAAACAATCTCATGGAACTCCAAAAATCATCACATCTTACAATTCAGGGGGCATATATCTTGCAATCACCAAGCATAAGCATTCTCAAGAACCCTTAACGTATTCTCCCAATTTCTGGTAACCACCTGACATCAAATTTGTCCCTAATGTAATATCTCCAAGTCCAATTAAATAGCCTATACCAAAAAGTTCAATACAATCGAATTCTATTTACCCTAAATTGACAATAATTAAACGAACAACCATCAAAATCCACAAAATGCAAGAAACTCAAAGAAAGTACCGTACCAGAACTTGAATTCCGGGAGGCGTCGGACAAAGGGACGGAACTCGTCGGATCCGCGGGTAGGTAAAACGGGTCCGTCGCGGCTACTCCCGTCAAATTCCGGGTCAATCTGAGGAGACAAGAAGCCAATGAGGAGATTAAGGAGGTAGATTCCCAGAGCGTAGGTTACGATGTAGAACCCCACGAAGTACACCCGTATGGAGTACACAAGCGCTACGACGAGGCACGCGATCCAACGGTAGAGGACGTGAGGGACTGACTTGTCGAGTAGGTGTTGATACCACCGGGAAATGGAGTAAGTCCATCGCGACACGGCGGCGGCTGGGGTCGATGAAAGGTTGGAGAGATCTTCTCCGGCGAGGGCTCCACCAGTACTAGGTTGTCCTTCCTCCATTTGTGGGGCCCAAAGAAAGGAAGAGACTTTTTTTTTTTTCTCTTTGATTCTTTGTAGTCTTTGTCTTTGTGCTTACAACTTCTAAGAGTGGCCGAGTCTCCGCCTCTGTATTTGTATCGTTTCGGCCGACGATCCAACGGTGATGGTTTGAGTTTAGGAAATAGTACTCATATGATCAACATTGGGACTTTTTATGGGCTTTATGGGTCACTTCAATGGATGATAAGCTGTCAGTCTGATTAGTTCAAAGGCCCATCTTGTGATGAATAAAGATAAAGACATGGGAAGATGGGATGAAACATGGGAGGTTTAACGTTTTTAATTAATAATTAAATTTAGTTAAAAATTGCAGTAAAAGTAGGAAACTTGGTAATTTCATCCAATGTTGTCTCTCGTCTCACTCTGTCCAAATCCAACCTGAGACTCTCAAAAGTCAAAACATCAGGTAAGTTATCGTTATTCATCTTTAAATTGCTGTCAGATCTCTGCCTTTGTTGTGTGCAAGTTCCGATCTATGCTTAACAAGGCCCTTCTATAGCTATTACTGTTGGTTTTCCAAAACCGAATTTTGAAGCAGAGAAACAGAAATTTGTGAGTTGATGGATGCTACATTGATATTAGAAATGTTGGGAAACGGCGTTCCTGTCCAAAGTTCCTCTTTTTTCATGATTTTGTAGTCAAATTTGCCTGATTAAACTCCTACACGAGTCAATCGTCACATGATCTCCATGTTTTCATTCTCCCCCATCTTGCTTGCAACAAAACTAGCTAGTACGTTGGAGATCTATATACCTGGCTACTGGTTTACATTCTTGAATACATTCTGTTTCCTGTATATAACTGGATATTATATGTTTTTGGGATAGAGCCAATTTATCATTTCATAGTATCTACTTTCTTGCAGTGATCGTCTGTAACTTGGGCTCTGACTGGGGAAGATTGACGGAGAAACGATGGATTCTCAATCTGTGGATTCCTCTTCCCAATTTCCTGACAAAGCTTCCAAGGTTGAACCTTCTGATAGGAAGGCTGATTCTGAGCCTTCTGTGGTCACTCCTAATTCACAAAATACTAATGCACCTGAATTATCAACTTCAGGTGCATCATTACCCGATAGAAGTTCAAATATCCCTCAGCCAACAGTGCCAGATGGCTCGCCCACTGGAAGTTTTGGAATTTCTCGATTTACCCGTTTCACCAGTAGCCTTGGTTTTCAATTTCCTTCAGTGTCATCTAGATCAGAGAGCGTTGCTAAGAGCAATGCAACTACACAAACTGGTGTTCTAGAGTCATTTACTAAAGGTTTAGTTGATTCATCTCGAAGTGCTGTCAATGCCATGCAGGTCAAGGCACGCCATGTTGTATCCCAAAATAAGCGTAGATACCAGGTATCTTTGCTTGAATTTATCGTTTTTGAGTCTCTCTTTCTCTCCCCTTATACCTCGAGTGTAATAGTAAATGAGCTTTTTGGTTTCTGACAAGGAACTTTGGTGGTTTTGCTCTGTAGCCTAGTCCATTTTAATGCTTGTCTCCGCCGAAGGAAATATGCCTTTGTTTTAATTGTCTTCTTTTTCTATATTACTTGATTCTGTCAATATCCCACAATAATTCACATTGGTAGATGACATGAGTTTCTTACTTGTACACATGCGTTGCATTTTAGTTTTCCCCGCTGCTTTAAAAGTTCTTTTTATGGACTTGTTGTTGCTGACTTCTGAACACAATGCCCAGGAAGGAGGATTTGACTTGGATATGGCTTATATAACTGAGAACATAATTGCTATGGGATTCCCTGCTGGTGATTTTAGCTCTGGCCTTTTTGGGTACTTTGAGGTAGTTGATGTATCTAAGTCTCTTTCAAATTTAATTGGTGAAGATTGGCATAGCATCAAAACCAATCTCTTACCTGAATATCTTTTGCAGGGTTTTTATCGGAATCACATGGAAGAAGTGATAAAGTTTTTTGAAACTAAGCATAAGGTACTTTCCATTTTGAATTTACAGGCTGGAAATATTTGAGTGTACCATTGATCCTGGATTCTTTGGAAGAAAAGAGGCTTTTTCCAAAATAGGAGTTCATATTTGCACTTTGCTTAGTGTGAACTAATCTAGAAGCTTAATTATTGATTCTGTGCATTACATCTTTGACGAGTAGCAAAGCTAATATCAGTATACTCGAAATAACGTACATGAAGTGAGAAGAATTTAACTGGAATGCTTTGTGTGCATTGTGGCATTTGTTGCCAGTCCACAAGGACTTCTATAACCCATGATTGCAGTGTTTATCAGTCTTGGCAATGAAGGGAACTATTGTATCTGAAAGACTAGAGAACTGAATTACTTGATTAGGCTTTTTGTATTCTTACAATGGACTATCATCTTTCCATTCTATGGCTTTATCTGGTTCTAATTACTCAGTATAACAATTAGGAATGTTTATCGGGGTTTCTGTTTAGTACATGTTAGTGACATGATAATTTTTTTTCTGGTGAAGGGAAAGTACAAGGTGTATAATCTTTGTTCAGAGCGATTATATGACGCATCACTATTCGGAGGGAAGGTGTGGCCTCCATCTACACTTTCTGTTCCATTTTTATTAGTATCAGAATTAATTTCTGCAGACACATCTGAGTTCTAAATGTTATTGCTATGGTAAATCTGAAGATCAAATAAAATTTTAAATGCAAAGGTTCAATCTGGTTTGGTTATTTGTTACTCAAACATTTTTTATATCTCCTTGATCCTCTTTTTCTTTTTTTCTTTTTAATCTGGTAAGTCTTTTTAAGCTTCATTCCTAAAGAAAAAATCAGTATGTTTAGAATTTCTTGAAATAAAAACAATTTCTGTTGACAAATTTCTCTGACATATCCAGACCTGAAGGCAAAATATTCCAAGTTCAATTATGTTCCTAATCTCCCTCAAGAAAAGCTATGGTTAAATTTAAATGATATTCTGATGAATATTTTCTTTATTCACAGGTGGCAAACTTCCCCTTTGAGGATCACAACTGTCCTAATCTTCAACTTATCACGTCTTTCTGCCATAGTGCATACTCATGGTTAAAGCAGGACATCGAGAATGTGGTTGCTGTCCATTGTAAAGCCGGTATGGGCAGGACAGGCTTAATGATATGTAGTCTTCTTCTATTCCTGAAGGTGAAATGTTTTCAGTATTTCATTAACAATAAGGGGTGATTTCAGACTTAGATTTTCCCTCAAGTCTGAAGCAATGTTTTCAAGTTCTGTGTTTCCTCTGCAGTTCTTCTCAACAGCTGAAGAGGCCATTGATTACTTCAATAAGAAACGATGTTTAGATGGGAAGGCTCTAGTTCTTCCAAGTCAGATTGTTAGTCCATTTCATATGTTTGAATTTCTTTAGTCTTTTACGGGTCTTTATGGTATCATTTTGAGGGTTGATCTTCATTTTCTTACATAAATCCATCTAGTAAGTAATTATTTTCTACTTTTGTCAGAGGTATGTCAAATACTTTGAGCGCATCATAACATACTTCAATGGAGAAAATCAGCCTGGAAGAAGGTAAAACTTCGGTTTTTCTCAAAATTTGTAGACTTGGCTTTGGGAGTTATTGAAATTGTTAGAATATAGGTGCATGCTTAGAGGGTTGCGGCTTCACAACTGTCCATATTGGATACGGCCATCTATTACCATTTCTAACCATAATGGTAAGTGCTTAATGCCCCGCTGCAATCTGATCATCCCTTTGCATTTACGAGTTCTCTTTTATTGCATACTGGAACCCTTACACCTGGTAGGTTTATGAACCCTTCACAGATTGTACGTAGTCATAGATTGGTATCTATATTCCAGAATCATTTTCATAAGTTATTCTCTAAAATGTATCTGGCTTCCAGGATCTTACCATGTAGTAATCATAAGAGCTCAGAATTCAAATATGCATCAGCACAGCCCTGAAGTTCCCTTGGGTTTCGTTAAGATACCTGTGATTGAGTGGAACTAATGATACTTCTGTCTTTTCTGTCATAGAAACCTGTAGCATTTTTCTTTACCGTAAGTTTTTATTGCTGTGAGTGTGACATAAATTTCAAGCCCGAATATTTCCTATCATCTACAGGGATTTTGTTCTCAACAAGAAAGCATTCAAAAACTAAGGATTTGATGGTACGACCCTTTTCCTAGAAAATTTTCTATTCTTGTTGTTTCTATGTTCATCGATGTCTCACTTTTGCTTTTTGTACCATACTCTGATCCAAAAGTACCAAATATGCCTTTTCAGCCAGAAGATTTTTGGCTTAAAGCAAAGAAAGGAATTACGGTATTTGCTTTACCAGGGGAGCCTGGGCTAACAGAGTTAGTTGGGGACTTCAAAATCCATTTTCAAGATCGCCAAGGAGATTTCTACTGGTTCGTATTGAATAATTGGTTCTTCAATCCAAACTTCAGTTGCTGGGTTGAATTAACTAGCAATATGTCTCTGATTATTCTAAGCAATTAATGTGGTGCTTTTCTCTTTAATGGAATCTTCTGGTCAATGTTTACTCTACATTGTATGATTTCCAGCAATAAATAACCTTATCCATTTGGTCTTTTCTGGTGTTCAGTTGGTTAAATACAACAATGAGCGAGAATAGAACATTTTTAGATGCCTCTGATCTTGATGGCTTTGAAAAGGTTGGTAGTTCAGCTTTTGGATCTCCTATAACTTGTAGATTTTATGGCCTTATTTATGCAAGTTCAATGCCTGTTTTTGAGAACAGATCTTCTGTTCCTATTAACCAGTTCCTATTCTATTATATTAAATCTCATCCACACATTTATATAAACTCCACACATGTATGTGGAGTTTACATAAATGTGTGGATAAAATTAAATGGCACAGAGTTGGAACACCATAAATGGCACATAAGATTTCATGTGCTGTTTTCTCTATTCTTCTGGGATTCTTTTTGTGATTTGCAGCTCTGCTATGCAGAGAACACTGCCTTCTCCAGGTTTCCACGTTGAAGTCATAATGATTGATTATCATGGTACTTTACCAACAAGGTCAAAAGTTGAGTCTACTGTTAAGGGATCCGAAGGTCCAATTAGTACAAGCCATGCTCCAATTCCTAGTGGCAACAAAGGTGCCAGTTCTAACCAAGTATCACAGAATGAAGATGATGTGTTCTCAGACAGTGACGGAGAGGATGGTGGAGCTTCTGAGGTCAGACATCTTGTAGTTGCTTCTGGAACTGGATCCACTCAACCCATGCATTCGCCTAACTTGACAACGGAGGACATGAGGACCTTAACCCATGGAACTCAGCAGTTATCAGTTCAAGGTCATCAACCTTCACGAACCGAAGCTCCCAAGGAATCAACTACTGATGACATTCATTTGAGTTCAGGAGGGCATAATGATATCAAGGCTATTGCTGCAGATGCATCGGTATTTACTTTCGGAGATGATGAAGATTATGAAAGTGAGTAACGAATAAGGTTATGAAGTGAGGTGTATCACAGGTTCTCCGGTGCTTATGTTGTATTCAGTGAGGCATACATGCTCACAAATCAGAATAATTCAAAGAAATCTTTGATTTTCTTCCATTCCAGTTGTGGAACTTCAAGATCAACGTTTGTTGCTCAATGTGAATGGACTTACAACGTTAATACTTTCAGCATCAGAAAGGGCATCATTCATTTTCTTCTGTTTTCACCTGCAGCTATCTTCATTATCGAGTAATACAACTTGGGGAAATTAGTGTTTCCTTATTGCTTAGACACTAGAGGAATTTTTTTGGACAGACAAGAGGCAATCATTGAAATACAACGGAAGATTGGAACCATAACGATCCAGAACCTTATGCTCATAGTTTAACCTTTCTTCCAAATGTAAATCATCTTTAATCCTTTCACGATTCTAATCAAAGAATGAGGCACATTGCTTGGATTACAAGTAAAAAGCTCTCATGAGCTGGTAAGCATCCCAGACCAATATGTAGGATTCCAAAATAACAAATGATGTTAAAAACCGCTAGCCAGAATGAAAATAGTTTAAGTAATCTGATCAAGCAATGAACTTGCTATTCTAGTTAAATGATCAGATCCAAACAGCACCAAAAGTGTTAATTAACTGAACAATTTTTCATTACTCGTAGGGCAGCATCATATCTCAGAATGCTAAGAAAATTTTGGGAAATGGCCATGTCCCAAAGGCAAGAGTTAGCATCAGCTTTTCTTCCTCTTCTTCATTTCTTCCAACTTCTCTTTCAGTTCAGCTATGATTTTATCTTGCGTTGAGATTTCAAAGTCCTTTGTCTTTAGTTCTTGCTTCAGCCGCTTAATCTCTTTCACATGGGCATTACATTTACTTGAACCTTTGTCTTTCAGTTCTTGCTTCAGTCTCTCAATCTCTTTCAAATGGTTATCACATTCACTGGAATCCTTTTCTTTCAATTCTTGTTTCAGTCTTTCAATCTCTTCAAAGTAATCTTCAGGGGCATTCTTCTTCAGTTGCTTGGGAATGTGCGTGTAATTATCCTGTAAAA
The DNA here is from genome assembly GCA_027564395.1 of Erythroxylum ulei. Taxonomy (NCBI): domain Eukaryota; kingdom Viridiplantae; phylum Streptophyta; class Magnoliopsida; order Malpighiales; family Erythroxylaceae; genus Erythroxylum; species Erythroxylum ulei. The sequence goes on from JANITX010000210.1 coordinate 52,640,403, forward strand.
CACTCCTTTTCCGTGAAACTTGACTAAAAGCGCAAACTGTTGGCATCTTGCGAACGTATAAACTAGCAGTTTCTCCTGAGCTAAGTTTAAAGCTAATTAGTTTCTGTGGCAGTCCGGAAATATCCTGACAAAAAGGAACAAATTACTATGTGAAATAATTGCAACTGATGACTGGATTGAGGATGAGAATCTCAACAGACAATCCCATTTTGCAAATGAGGGATCCAACAATAATACATTCTACTTTTTGTAACTCGTATGCCAAAACCACCAGAGTACATGTATACACCTAATGTACAACCAAAAAGTACCTTTTCTAGCCAACCATTTGCATTATCAAATGCCTGTTCTGCTTCTTGTGGATTTTCAAAGATGGCAATAACAGAGTACTGCTTTCCTTGACCATTCTTAGGAGGCTGTTACAAAATTATAAGCCACATTAGAACTTAGCATGAAACTCACACAAAACTCAATGCGTGGCCAACTGGAAAAGTGTGAGGGCCACAATCAAACAGTTTTGATATTTAAGTAAATGGCAGATTTTTTAGTGTAGTCATTGCCAGATTACTGAACTATTTGTTGTAATATGTAGGGTAAAAATCTATACACAAAAGACTACAAAATTACTGCAGGTCAGGTACATTGTAGCTACTTTTCAGGTTCTGATATATTGTTTCCTAGTTAAGGAATCATAGAGAGGAGATCCTGGTCAGCTCAGAAAGCACAGGCTACAATAATTCATAGTAGAGATCAAATTAGAGCTGATAAACCACCAACATTTTATACGGTAAAAATTTAGAGACATGTTGAAGTAGAATTTTCTCCAAGCAGATTCCGATAACCAATCCTTGACCAAGTAAACTTTGTCAGAAGCATTTATTTTACAAGCTTGCACGTCCTCATTAAGCATACATGCCTTAGGCAATCATGAAAAGAAAAATAACATTGCAAACTCAAATTACTTAACCTTCAGTTCTATACTAAATTTCACTGGAAGTGCCCCTTGTAATTCTTCACTGGGGACAGTAATTGGTATCCGGTGAAGAAGAAGCTTTGCCATTTCAGCTTCAGGCACCTTCGAGAGTAAAACAAATTTATTATATAAGAATGATAATACATTTAAAAATTCTGACTCCAAGAAACACCATTACCCAACTTACATTCTTTACATCCTCTTGCAAGTATGCAAGGTCATTATCAACCTTATCCTCAATCTTAGCAAGAACAAGTTTCATAGCAACAATTGCATCATCTTGACAGTTATGTGCAGCACCTTCCTCACGAAGTTCATAGCCTAACACGGACTGCCAGAAAAAGAGCTCAACATTGTTAGCTATGTTTTAGAGAAATTTGAACGTAATTGAACATAAACAAGTCATGTATTCAGACTAATAAGACATGGAAAGACATTCGTGAGGTTAATCAAAAAGCCCCGATTCAGTCTGAAAAAGAGTAATAAATCCAATTCTTCACAAAGGAGTATTAAGAGACCATCATTACCAATCCATCAGAACCTATTTAGATAGGTGAAGAGCCATTTATGATCTTGAGATATATTATAATCAAAATTCTCCACTTAAAAAGGAAATCCAATGCAGAATACAGCTTATATTATCATAAATCTGACAGAAGAGACATAGCATACAGACATGAATTATCTCGGCAGCTTACCTTACACAAATTACTCAAGGAAGGTGAGAGTCCATCTGCACTCCTGTAAATAAATGAGGTATCGATAACTATTGAATGGTCCAACTTTAGTGCTGTCAATGGAGATCAATTCAGATACAAATAAGCATGCCAACTATCTTCAGAAAATTAAAAAAAAAATCTAAATTGTCAAGGAGACAAGTCAACATGGGATAAATAACTGCACAAACCTCGTAAGTCATTCTGCAAACTGTGACCCACTAAAATAGTTCTCTTTGACACTAAATTCTTCATGGATTTCTACAGTAAGTATAAACTAGCTTAATCCAAGGGTACTGCAATTGATGATCTTACAAGAATCCACAAAATGATACCTGTATATCTGCTAATGAATAAGACGCTTTGCTTAAATCTGCTGCAGATATTCCAGTAATCTCAGTCCTATAATCCACAACTGGCTTGCATGGCCTTACTAGTTCATTAAGTTTTACCTGAGAGCCATAGCTTCACGTCACTAAATTTCAGGGTGCAAATCATCAGTAATACAAAAGAGAATCCATTCCTAATTAACTCTACCGGACTATAATTACATCCATTACATAGACTAAATAATCCAACAGTAGAAAACAGAAACAGAAGGGTTGCACATACCTGTAAATCATGATCCACAACGCAGATCTTGACTAAAGCATCAGTGCCATCGTCACAAAGAACCATCTCACAATCAATAGCAAGCAGTGCATCTGAAACCAATGATTTGTTTTTCTTACTGAGTTTCGTTACCACCCACTCCTGCAGTAACATTTCCATAGATCAACAAGAATACACTCAATAATTTACTAATAACCGCTACGGCACATGATGCTTAGCAAACAAATTATATGGACGTAGCAACCTCCTGGAGACAACAGGAGGGATTGGGGGATAGTGGGAGGATAATGCTCCAATTTTTGTGTTAATTTCAAGACCAGAACTCCAAATAGCTACAGATAGAATACCACATTATGCCTCTCAACTTCCACTACTCAGACTGGAACAACCGAAAGGCTATTTTGATGACAAATAATCCACGTTTTGCTTATAAAGGGAAAAAAAGGAAAAGAAGGGCTAAGATATTGTTTTGGCACAATAGGGAGGCCACTAGTCATATAACAGTGTGGAGAGCCACAATCTATCCAATGGAATTAGAATATGGCACCTCCAAGTCACAAGAACAAGAACACTATGGTATTTGCCCCCGGATGAGATATCATATGTGGGATAAACAGAACATTTAAATTGATTAGAGAAGTCTATGAAGGTGTTACACCAGGGTCAAGGAGAAAGCACAAGAAAGAATTTGAATAAAATCTTTGCCCTGGCCTTCTTTTATAGGGAGGAAAACACACCAATGCAGTAGAATAAAATCTCTCCTGTCTTTTGTAAACCTGTGAGAAAATTACCAAGTGGAGAAAACCACAAAAACTCCAAAATAAAATTAAAGAAAGGCACACCGAATTTTAACCGTTGTCCAAAATATCTCCATTATTTGAAATAATGGGTCATAAACCATAATTAACCAAATATTTTACCCTGTGCCGATATTTATACGTTCAATTGTACAACCAAATCTATCTAGATAAAACTAGTGGTAACACACCGAAATACTCAAGAGATCAAACTCTTGGAAATACAAAAAGAGTGAAGAAATATCTAACAAATAGAGAAACATTGTACCAAATATCAAGCACAAAACTGTGATCCACAATAATCACAAGACCTGAGTCTTGTAATATCGCTGATAAAATATCAGCTAAATCAGATCAAGAATAACCTTCGATTGAAAGCTTAATCGAAGATATATCTTTCTCTTCTTTCACTAAGCTTGTATTGCGTTGAAAACTTTTTTTGTCTAGATGGTTAAGTCTTCTCTCTTAGTGTCTATTTATAGGGAAAACTCTACTCAAATCTTCCTTCCATTTTGCTGTGGGATGTCCTTAATGGAGGGGCCTCCAAGAGGGAAGGTTTAACCATTAAAAAAAAAGGTATCCAGATCAATATAAGCTCAATGAAAGAAGAAAAAAATAGAGAGAGATATATCTTCGATTAAACTTTCAATAGAAAGTTATTCGTAATCTGATTTAGCTGATATTTTATCAACAATATTTTAAGACTTAGGTCTTGAGGTTATTGTTAATCACAATTTTGTGCCCGATAATTTCGCAGTGTTCTTCTATTTGTGAGATATTTCTTCCCTCTCTTTGTATTTCCAAGAGTTTAATCTCTTGAGTATCTCAGTGTATTACCTCTAGTTTTATCTAGAAAGATTTTGTTGTACGTATTATTTTAAATAGTGGAAATATTTTAGATTACTGTTAAAATTTGGTATGCCTTTCTTTGATTTTAATTTGAAGATTTTGTGGTTTTTTCCATTCGGTGATTTCCTCACAAGTTTACAAAGCCGGGAGAGATTTTATTGCACTGCGTTGGCGTATCTACGTCTCATCATCTCCAACATTCACATAACAGGATAAAGCTGAAATACAAACAGGAGGCCTTCAAAAGCCACAATAGAATTAAGGTGATACAGTTTTTCCATGCTTAAACACTTGAAGCAATGTCTACGAAAAGAAAACATAACCAATCAAAGTAAATTCAAGCGCAACTCAAAATGAGCCAAAATATTAAAACATCATACCTTGTGATAGGACGGGAATGCATACTTGGACAGGTAAAGTGGGTGTTGAAGGGTCAACCGGACCAGCCCCTGCACTGCCACAATTGATAATTAACCATGATTACACCAGAGATTAGATGAGGTCACAATGATATTTCGATACAGAAGCTGCAAGCTCAACCAACCTACAGAAAACTACTAAGTTACCGAACTGCACCTGTACCCGCGATTCATCCTCTGGAGATTCTTCTCTAATCCTTTCCAGCAACTCCAAGTAGGAATGCTTTCGAAGAACATGAGCAAAAAACTGAAATGACAAAAATATTGGCACCCATTGCACAATAACACATCCTAGAAAGAAACCTCTTCGAATTATATATCACCTTTACATGTCCCTTCTCTGTAAAAGTTTGAAGAAAAGAAACCAAAGTCTCACGGGACCTCCTTGCCGGGTCACAGAAGCAAGACCCGATCTTTGGATCATAAACATCAAGAAAATCTGTCCAGCTTCCTTTACTACCTTGAAACCCGTGTTTTTGAGTTAACTTTACAATATCTACGAGAACCTGCTCACAATTTATGTTTATTCAAAAGTTAAAAGACCGTACATGAAACAAGTTCCACGTAAGTTGTAGCTGGATGGCGAGGGGGAAGTTTACCTTTTTGGGTGCTGAGGATATTGCGATGGCGCGTTTGTCCTCCATCGGAATAAGGAGAAAGAAGAGAAGAAGGACGGCGGAGAGCGGCGGCGAGGGTTTAAGCTTTGCATCGCCAATATAAATCTTTTTAAGGGTATTTTAGGTATCCAAATCCATTTGTTATTACTATAGCGTTTGTTTTTTTTTCTTCTTAATAATGGACGGGGGAGGGATCAGTTTTCTTACAATATCAAATTTTCCTAATAACTGAAATTTTGTATATAACAACTAATGTTTTAAAAAGAGTTAATAAGAAATGTTAAAAAGCTCAATAAATTGATATAAAATTAACTAAAAATTAAATAAAATTAAAATTTAAAATATAATTAAAAGAGACTATGCTTATCAGTTTAAAAAATTTGAATTCTTATTAAAAAATTATTAAATAAAAAAGTTTCGAATTTCGATACTTGAAACCTGTGGATAGAATTTATAAAAATTGGGCTTTACTGTATGTATCCATTCCAATAAGATCTGAGCTTAGTAGATTATTACAGATACGTACAATATCAGATACCAGAATCTCCCGCACCAATTCAACCCTCGTCACATGGAAAGGATAAAGTGCAACGGACTACATAGCTACAAGCATTAATTGATAATTTCAACTATTTCTCGTTCTGGTCTTTTAAACTTATCAGAGTGTATGTGCAGGAACAAAATCTTCCTTTCCACCTAGGAGTCCCCATTCTAACCCAAAAAGTTCTGACTTTAGAGAAGTACCAGGAAAGTAAGGTCAGGGAGAGAATCAAGACGAGCCCTAAATAGTAGAGACGCTGTTGTCAAATCAAATTGGAACGAGCCAAGAGCATAAAAAGAAAGATGCATCATAACATCAGTTTTAGTTTCTGTACCCGACTTTATTGTGTCAATTAGTGCTTTAAGACCCGTTCACTGCCAAATCCAAAGGGTACTAATTCAATTAGGTTGCAGGAAAGTGACAAACTACAAGCATTTCAAGAACACAAATGCATTAATAATCTACGTTATTGTAAAGAAACAAAAGATGTGCTGATTCTAAGTAATACCAAAGGGGAACCTTTCTTTTGGTTTCCTTGTCCATTGAAATTGGATGCATAATTCACAGATAAAAGGTCAGAATAAAACCAACTTGCAGACGAGACCTCTGTATTATTTTCAGAATTGTGTGACCAAAAGCAACAGTAGGCTTCTCACCGTACCAACCATGGCAATACTTGAAATGTCCTCGTTGTTTGACCTCTCGTAAAATATAATTCCTACTGGCAAAGGCCCCAACTATGAGTTAAACAAGGTCAACCTACCAGTGCTTCTCGTCTACCATCTGCTAAAACAACTAGCTCACTCATGAATGAAAAGTCCATGCCACTTTCTTCACCTCCAGCATCATTGCCACTTGAATCCTGAACTTCCATTTCACTAGTACTATCAAAGTTAACAACCAGTGAAACTCTTCTTCCCTGCAACCAATCCATAGCTCTAGTGCTCACACCCCCGCATTTCTTTACCTTGACCTTAATCAAACTTGGGCATCCCCAAGCAATAGCTTCAATACCAACATTGGAAATGGCGCATCCCCCAATACAAAGCTTCTTCAAAGCTAGACATTTTGCAGCAATGCAGGCAATCTCCGCATCACCAATACTAAGACTCCCACAGAGCGCTAATCGCTCCAATTTTTGGCAATTGGCAGCAATGGCCGTTAAGCTCAAATGTGTAGCATTAACACCTATCAAAACCAACTCTTGTAGATTCAAACAATGCTTGCCTATAGCAATCAAACCTTTATCCCCTATCCTATTTGAAAAAGAATGAAAAACTGTGTATATTGTATTGATTATACTGTACCCGAAGGTATGTACATGGAAGCTTTATATACAATTGTTTTTGACAGCTACCGTGTATGGAATGCAAATATTGTTACAACAGAATTTGTTATGTCTATCGTCTAGAACATTTCCTAGCTGTGTTCTCCTGAGTGAGAGTCCATAGTAGACATAGATGATACTCCTTGTATTGGGCTTTTACATTG
>JANITX010000210.1:52700760-52735549 GCA_027564395.1 Erythroxylum ulei
TCTTTGCACATGAATGATTCACCACAAATTCCTCATTTAATGTCAATTTACACTTCAAAATTTCAAGAAAAGTTCGGGGTCCAACACATTTAACGCGGCATACTCTCTCACGAGCGTGGAACTGTGGGCGCGTGCCACGTTTGACACGTACACCATAGGGATCGGGACACGTGTTAGCATGTACAATGCACGTGCCTTACAATGAATGCTCATGTGTGTATGGAGGGCACGGGTCCTTCCCATTCGCAGGCTGACGTCAGCACTACAATACTACTTATGTCAGCATGACGTCAACAAACACAAAAACAAGGAAAATTTTCAGAATTCTCATAAAGATACCCCGGGTCCTTTTGGGTCAGTTTCTGGGTTTGGGAAATTTTTAAAGTGATTTTTTCAATTTTCTAGATTTATTACATTGGTAATTGGATTCAGGAAAAGTTTTTAAAGCCTTTTTAATCTAATTTTGAGTGCATTTTCATACTCCAAACTACACATGAGGGAGACACTTAAAGTTTTATGTCTCGTGCAGTAGGTTCAGTATTCGAAAAAGTACGATAGTCACTCTCATTGAAATTTTTTATTTATAAAAGCCTCAAATAAAGTTTAAAGACAATGTTTTCAGTATTAGTATGTGATTATTTAATTGTGAATCTAGTTTTTTCATTTATAACTGATTTTCACATACATTATGCCCATATAGAATGTGAGGATGACGTAAATATGTATCCCTTGTGTTTGTGGTCCTTTTGGGTATTGGTAAGATTGTAGTCACCACAGTAGTCTTTCAAGCCAGTATTTGGATTGTACCGTGTACATATTGGGGGATGTCTCTGCTTTTATGTTTGGTTATTCTGCCCGCAGGCATTGACCTTATATGAGATTTTGAGATATACATAGAGGCATTAGATGGAGGAAAGTCGTCGCTTAAATGATTTATTCACCCACAAGTGATAGTATCATGAGAGTTGATGGTTTGTACTTTGATCACTTTTATGTGGGGGTCTAATTGCATATATTATGTATTCAGCCCAAAAGTGTTTCATAATATGTGTGATCGGATTCTCTGTGTACATAATGTTATCGTTGTTGTCCTACATTTAAACTGATTTTTTACATTGTCTTTTCTATGTTGCAGTCACCTTTTCGGTAAACAACAATGCTACCACCATTGAGACCTTAAATGTTTCAATTTCAAGAAGTGGAAGAAGGACATGGAGTTTGCATTAGAGATGGTTGAAGTCAGCATAGCTATGCACATCGAGAGACCTTCTCCACTTACGGATATCAGCTCATAAGCTGATAAAGCAGCTATGGCGATTTTGGAGAGGTTAAATAGGATGTGATATTTGACTATCAAGAGGTCGATCCCAGATCGTCTGCTAAGTGGATTGCGAGATACGACTATAGCAAAGGAGTTTATGGATGACATTTCCCAGAGATACAAGGTGTCTTCTTATACGGAGCATAGCACCTTGATTAAGGAGTTGTTCTCCACAAAGTATACAGGAGAAGTAGGCGTCCAAGATTACATTATTAGGATGGTACACCTTCAGACTAGGCTGAAGGCGCTTGATGTATCAATTCCTGATAATCTCATGGTGCATCAGATACCAAATACTCTCCCTTAAGAGTTTGAGATGTTGGTTGCCTCCTATATCTCTCAGGATGAGACTTGGGATATCAATGCCTTGATTTCCCAGTGTGCTGCAACGGAGGAGAGGATTAAGAGCTCTCCTCATATAGCTATGTATGCAGCTACCAAAGGTAAGGGGAAGGCCAAGCCCCAATAGCCTAAGGGTAAGGGTAAGATACCCAAGCCCTCTCTACGGATTCAGACTGGATAGTCCAGCATCGCCAAGGGGCCACATGACTTAAAGAGTATGAGGTGCTTCTTTTGCAAGAAGAAGGGACATAGGAAGTCCGATTACGAGAAGTACAAGCAGAACTATGTTGCTTCCACAATGCAGGGGTTCAGATCCAGGAGAAAGCTGACTAAAAGAGAAGAGAAGCTGATGGTTGGCAATAATGAAGAGCTGGATGTTTTGTATATAGGAGATGTAGGATTAAACCTCGATATGGGGTTTGTATTAGTTTACGAGACACGTTTTCTATACTGTCTTTTTGATGGAACTTGATCTCTATATCAGTTTTGGATAAAGAAGGTTTTCGTTTTGTATTTGATACTTCAGTTGTAAATATTTCTATCAATACAAGACATATCGGAATTGCCTTCCTATCCTACAGATTATATAGATTGTATCTTACTCTTAATGAAATGTATGCTTCTTCTTATTTTGTTGAACCTGTTACGCGAAAGAGAGCCTTCATAAATGAAACATCGTATATGTTGTGGCATAAACGTCTTGGCCACATTTCTAGGGAGAGGGTTGACAGATTGATAAAGGATAACATTCTCCAAACTCTGGACTTCAGTGATCTGGAAACATATATCGATTATTATAGGGGTAAGTTGACCAAGATAAAGAAAAAGGGGTCAACTCCTACTTCTGGTCTATTGGACCTCATACATATAAACATTAGTGGTCCCTATACAGACACGTTATGCAATGCTAGATATTTTTTGACGTTTATAGATGATTATTCCCGCTATAGATATGTGCTCTTGCTTAAAGAAAAGTCTGAAGTTCTTGATAAATTCAAGATCTTTAAGACTAAGGTTAAGAAATAATTGGAAAAATCAATAAAGATAGTCAGATCTAACAGGGAAGGGGAATACTATGACAAACATGGGGTTCCAGGACAAGAAAAGGGTCCGTTTGTTAGGCATTTGGAATTAGTTGGAATAGTGGTTCAGTTCACCATGCCAGGTAGTCCTAAGCAAAATGGTGTGACCGAAAAGCGCAATCGCACCCTAAAGGATATAATGAGGTCAATGCGAAGTAGGACTAACTCACCTGAATACCTTTGGGGTGAAGCTATCAAGACGTCATTGTATATTTTTAATAAAGTCCCAAGTAAGTTAGTACTAAAGACGCCTTTTGAACTCTGGAAGGGATGGAAGCCAAGTCTTGCACACATTTGTGTGTAGGGTTTCTTTGCTGAGGTAAGGTTGTATAATCCTTATGAAAGCAAATTGCAACCTCGTTCCACTCGTTGCTATTTGGTAGGTTATCCCAACCACTCAAAAGGCTACAAATTTTATTGTAGAGAAGGAGGGACTAGAATAGCGGAATCACAGATGACTAAGTTTTTGGAATACGATTTCCATGATAAGGGAGGATCTTCACATCCTTCAGGAGATAGCAGGACAGATACTGCGATTATTTCGTATCTATTTCTCATACAGTTAGGTCCGGTAGATGTAGGTCCAAGTATCATGCCTATGCAGACATAGGAACCTATAGCTGTTCAGGAAGAGGTTTCTGAGGTACGAGAACCTATACAGTTACGCAGATCCACCAGAGAGAGGCAACCTGCTATCTCACCAGATTACGTAGTCTATTTGGGTAAGCAAGACTATAACATAGGACATGTTGTGGATCCAGTCACTTTTTTAGAAGTCGTTTCTGGACCCCATGCAAATATGTGATGGGAAGCAATGAAAGATGGGATGCAGTCTATAAGGTATAATAAGGTATGAGAGCTTGTTGATTTACCTCAACATTGCAGGCCTGTCAATTGCAAGTGGCTATTTAAGACCAAGAAGGACACACAGGGTCATGTTGAGCTATTTAAGGTGTGGTTGGTTGCCAGGGGATTCACTCAGAGAGAAGGAGTTGACTTTAATGTTACCTTCTCTCCTGTATCCTTGAATGATGCATTTAGAGTGATGATGGCAATAGTAGCTCATTATGATATGGAGCTACATCAGATGGGCGTTAAGATTGCTTTCTTGAATGGTGACCTTTATGAGGAGGTCTAGATGGAGCAACTTGAAGGATTTTAGGATCAACATGCAACTGACAAAGTTTGTAAGTTGAATAAATCAATATACATCCTGAAACAAGCTTCTAGACAATGGTACCTAAAGTTTGATGAGGTTTTGACCTCATTTGGCTTTGTGGAAAACAAAGTTGAAAGATGCTTATACTATAAGGTCAGGGGGAGTAAAGTTATCTTTTTATTACTGTACGTAGATGATATCTTGCTCGCGTCAAATGATTTGACCATGTTGCATGAAGTAAAGCAACTTTTGGCCAAACATTTTGACATAAAGGATTTAGGTGAAGTATCTTTTGTCCTCGGTATGCAAATTTACCGGAACAGATCTCAACATTCCTTGAGCCTCTCAAAAAAAGCATACATTGAGCGAGTGCTATAAAGGTTTAATATGGCTGATTGTAAACCTATTGTAAAACCTATCTCTCATGGTGAGAGATTATCTTTGGCACAGTGTCTAAAGAATGAACTTGAGAGACAGACTATGAGGAACGTCTTGTATTCTAGTGCAATTGGTAGCCTGATGTATGCCCAGGTATGCACTAGATCGGACATTGCATTTGTTATCGGACTGCTAGGTCGATATTTAGCTAACCCAGGTATGGACCATTGGAATGCAGTTAATCGAGTGTTGAGATATCTAAAAGGTACCAACGATTATAAGTTGACATACAGGAAAGTCAATAACTTAAACCTCACAGGGTATACAGACTTTGATTTCACTATGTGTCTGGATAATCGCAAATTCACATCGGGGTATATTTTTATGTTGGCAGATGGTGCAGTATCGTGGAAGAGTGTCAAGTAGACACTGGTAACTTCCTCGACCTCGGCCATGCATGTAGAGTTTGTTGCATGTTATGGAGCTGCTATACAGGTAGTTTGGCTCAGAAACTTGATTTCTGAGTTGTCTGTGGTGGATTTGATAGCTAGACCCATTCGGTTGTATTGTGATAATCTTACTGCAGTGTTGTTCAATAACAACAATAAGAATATCACAGGGTCTAAGCATTTGGAGGTCAAGTACTTGACCATCAAGGAGTTGATTCAGAAGTGTGACGTTAAAGTGAAGCACATAAGGACTGAGGAAATGTTAGCTGATCCTTTGATTAAAGGACTTCACCCACTAGTGTTTATTCGACATGTATCTAGTATGGGCGTGTTAAATTCCTTAGACAACAGTAGTTAGGGATCATTATATTTGCTCCTTAATATTTTGTACATTTTGATGTATTATGACATTATGATTATTTATTGATATAGATGATCATCTTTTTATCCTCAGTAATAACTGTTCTTTTGTATGGTCATAATACATATGAAAGACTTAAGATTTGTGTCGATCTTAAGCATTTAAAGGTCATAGGACATATATAAAGATTGATCTTGAGTCAATGTTATTTTGATACGTACAGTTTAGTATGGATATCCATAAATTTACCATGATATATGAGGATATAAGTTTTTAATCCCATAAAGGATCTCTAATGCAGTTTAGTATTCAGTTGGAAAACATAAAGGTTCTCTCTAATGCTGTTTGGTATTCAGTGAGAGAAAACAGGATTTCTTTTTAGAACATACAGGCATTATCTTAGTTTGTCACATTCCATTTTCCTTTTCATGTTAGTGAGGTGTTAGATATTCGTGATTATATTGAACCTGCGTCACACATGACACATGTGTTTGATATTTTTCGGTATCGAAATCCTTACAGGACGGAATGTTGGACTTTCATTACCTTTGGATTGAATGTTTTAATTTTTAAAATTTGGTATTAATACAGTAGTTTGACTTAATCGATATTTAAACTGTTTTAAAACTTAAGTCATAACTGCAATTAATGCCTGTCCAAGGAGGAGAACATAAGACATTTTTATCCTTTTCTATAATTTTGATAACTATTAATTGTATTTTCGGTTTTTAAATAACTTATCAGTTAAGTTACGTAATTCGATCTTAACAAAGGTAATAAAGTGACTCAATAAATGATTTAGATTAATAAGTCGAAGTCCGGGAGGAAAATGAATCCCAATTAGTGTAGACCGGACTCATATCGGGCTTGTGATAGAGAAGCTCGATATGGAAGCTATATAAAGGTTAAGGTCTCCTTTAGTTACTTATGTAATTCGTAAGCATACGGATCCTCTGACCCGTTAGGAGTGCTTATATCTTAAGGAAACTGAAAAAAGACGTTAACTGAGTGTTGGTGATCAACTTCCTCAACTGTCCCGGGAAGATCGGAGCTCGTTTTGACATCAAAAACTGTTTCGGAACTCTAAATAAAACCGAAATCAGGTATTCCACGTTTCTTTCACTTTTACCCTTTTATGAATGATCCAGAATACATAATAAGGTCTATTCTACGTGTTACAAATAATGCATCCAAGATTAGAAGATCTGGGGTATTTGGTTGGTGGACATTTCACTTTGCACATGGAAAAGGTCTAGCTTTTTCTTCTGAAGTCTCCATTACCATAATAAAAGGTACTTTTGCTTCGTGATATTGTAAGCTCCTTATCTTTCTCTATTGGAAGTGAAAAAATGTGGTAAGAAAGCTCTAAAGCATGAGTCCTTTCCCTTTCTCTGTGTCAAAAGCTGGTGAGGACATTTACGAATCCGCGAGAGAGGTGGGTGTTGGGCCATGCAGGTCGGATGAATGTGACCAAAGAAACTCGCCTTTTTGGAAGGGTCAAACTAGTGGTGAATCACCAAATTAAGCCAACCAGTCAGTAACGTAAGTATGTTTTTGTAGAGATACGTTACACTGTTTTATATATCTATTTTGGAATGAAATGGAGTAGTTATAGTGTGTAAAATGAACAAACTGCGTTAGTGGGGTTGCTTGAAGATGGAAGATTTCTTCTTTGCGTACCCTGATGGGAGGATCATGTCTCCTCCTCACTTCACAGATACGCAAGTAAAAAGAGTCTTTTCCAAGATTCGGTAAGAAGCTCTCTAGCTTCACAATTCTTAGTGCTACTTGATCAGTCATAAGTTGGCTAGTCTCTCTTGACGCGTTACAAACAGAAAATCATCAATTTCATATAAACATGTGCTGTCGATCAGGGAGTTTCAGGGGAAAACTGATGCTTTCTCCTGGAGAACCTACCATAAAGATCTCTCTTTAAACAACCTCTTTTGAGAAAGATGTACGTAGAAGCATTTTGTAATGCACGGTGGGAATTGATAGTGTAAAGCTTCCACAAGGATTTAGCTACTAAAAACTGGTTAGTGGGAGGGAACTTTTGTTGGGATTCAAGAACAAAAGATTCTAAATTATTGAGTGCAAATTACACTTAAAATTACATTGATTGCGAAGGTTGTAGAGATAATAGGGTCTAATTACAAAATTTTATGTTTTAAAAAATGGACCAGAAATTAAATCCATAAAATAAGAGGTTTAAAATTTAAAAAATTCAATACTCTCGTAAAATCGGTTAAAAATTAAAAATTTAAAAAGGGTTTAAAAATAATATGAAAATTTTAAAGTTTAACTAAAAATGGGGACTATTCAATCTCAGTTTATAAAAATTAAGTATTTTATGAAAACTGACTGATTAATTGATAAATTGATTCTTTTTTAATTACAAAAATTTTATTATAAAATTGAACAAATCAATGCATCTAAGGTCATTTACAGTTTAAATAAATGGAATTAAGAAAAGCTTCAAAACGTTGGTTCACGTCAACATAAAACCCTGTGGAGCAGAAATGATTGAGGTAAACAAGACATGCTGCATAATAGACCTCTTTTTAGCATAGCAAAACCGAAGACCATGCATACAAAGGTTGCTGCGAGACTGCTTTTGTGCAAGGGCACCATTCAAACAACAACTAACTTTATATAACCATCGCGTATCCATGTTTGGGAAAACCCAACACCTATCTCGTCAAGATAGCTTTCCCTGGGCTGTAATGGCACGTTATTACTTCCCTTCTTAAGATAAGAGCAAGAGGCATTGGAGTGAGTGAAAGCATATGGCTACAATGCTTTGATTATTGTGGAGAATAGGGCACTGACTTTTGGTCCAACTTGCGAGTCACTTTGGCTAAATCAGTAATAAATTATTAATCTTATGGCATTAATAAGAGCTAACCAATCCTAAGACTTTTTAAATGTTAAAATTTTTAATTTATCTTTATAATATTATATAAGCTTTTTCTTCATATTTTGTTGGTTTTTATTTATTTATAATTTTAAAACAATATTGTATTAAAATTTAAAATTTTTATTATTACGTCATTTTGAATAAAATAGATAAAATATGATGAAAAATTTGTATAATTATTAAACAATATTATAAGAATAAGTGATAATTTTTAAAAGATAAGGACTGAAATTAAAAAAACATCAAATCAAAAAATATTTAACAAAAGTATGACTTACTCCCTAATATTTTACTAAATGTCTAAAATAGCCTCTGTTGTTAATTAAAGTACTAATTCTCCTTCTAGCGTTTATCAAGTGATACAATTTGCACCCTAAATCTTAACTTTGTCAGGTATTTATTAAAACAACGTGACGACAACATTAGCCACGGACATGTGGCATGCCAGTTGTGCCTGAGTGTTAGAATGGGCTGAATCTGGTCTGGATAGGCTTGAGAATGCTTCGGTTCAATTTAAAGGTTTTTACAAACAACATGAGCTCAGTCCAAAACTTAATTGGACCTGTCTCGTGTTGTCTAAGACTAAAAGGGTGTTTGGTTAATGAGTTTAGAAATGTTTCAATAGGTAAAGAATGACAAACTTTTTATGAACAGTTTATTAATATCCCACATTTGAGTTAGTTATGTATTATTATTGTATGAACAGTTTTTTAATATCCCACATTTGAGGATTATTCGATACCCCCACATATGAGACGAATGAGAAGGTGCTTGGTTAATAAATTTGGGAAGGAATCAATAGGTAAGGAATGAAAAACAAGTAGTTGGTTATATATTGTCATTATAAGAACAATGTTTTTATATTTAACTTTCGGGAATTACTCCATATCTCCAAATATCAGAGGAATGAAAATCATTTATGAGAAAGATGCAAGTGTCACAGGCGTGACAGTCTTTTGTCACATGCATGACTTACTTCCTTTTTTTAAATTAAAATATAATTAATTAATTAATCAAAATATAATCTAATTAATTAAAATATAATTAATTATATTTTTTCTTTTTAGCCATTAAATATAAATTAATTAAAGTATATTAAAACTTGATGTTAAAAATTTTAAGAAATTTTTATTTCTCAATATTTTTAATAAATCAACATCTATCAGTGGTAATAGTAATCATTCCTTCTTTTTAACCAATCATCATTAATCATAATGATTATATCTATTTGTATTCCTCACTATATTCATTTTCATTTCTATTATAATTCTCCCATATGAACCAACTGCTTCCTGAGTCCGAGTCTGATGGAATTTTGTGCAATCAAAAGCCAACTCAAACCCATATGCCTAGCACATAACCCACTCATCCTAACTCATCATATCAACCTTTTGAACTTTATCCTTTCCAATGCCCCAGCTCTGCTAGTTCTAGAGTAAATGTTAGGGGGTGCTTAGTTAACGGGTTTGGGAATGAATCAATGGGTAAGAAATGAAAAACATTGGTTGATTATTTATTATGATTGAATGCAATATCTCACTTTTCGGTATTACTCTGTACCCCTCATATGTGAAGGGAATGTGCCTGTGATAATAACTATCATGGATTATCATGCCCGTGACAATAAGTGTCATAAGCGTGACACTTATTATCATGCCTGTGACATTTAATTAATTTTCTTTTTTAATTTCTCAATTAAATATAATCAAAATATAACAAATTTTTATTTTTTAATATTTTTAACAAATCAGTCACTATCAATGATAATAATAATTATTCATTCCTCTTAACCAACTATGATAATTATAATGATTATATCCATTCTCATTTTTTACTATATTCATTCATATTCTTATTACCATTCTTCCATGTGAACAATTGCCCCCTTAAAAAAAAAAACACGGGTGTGATTATGAATGATGAGTTGATTGGCTAACTTCACGCATGATGATTGATTGATATACTATTGTGTAATATGACGATACATAGATAAATTAGTGGGAAGTAGTCTAGCATCGCTGGATGTTGTAATTATTGTGCATGCACTTGTCATGGGAATGATAATATCAACTAGTCATATTTATAGAGGTCATCTTAATTTGATGGTCACTCGGGTCTCCTTTGTGGTGGTCACATCACCATCATCCTATGCATCCTCCTAGATTCGACCTTACAAATATCGTAACTATATCAGATTTGATTCTGGTACGATATGTACTAGTATAGGTTAATGTTCAGTACCATTTTAAGTAATTTTTAAAATTATAAAATAATTTTTAAATTTTATAAATTTAAAAAATAATCCCTTAATATATTATGTTATGTAATTTTTAAATTTACTTCAAATTTATCTCAAAAAAATCATAATGATGTAATTTGATATGACAACTATCTCTTTATTTCTATTAATATTACTTAAGATAAAAGACAAAAATACCCGTTGTATTCATGAAAATTTTGGAAAAACCCTATCATTTAGAATTCTAAAAAAAAAGTCATTGTAGTTTGAACTTATCCAAAAAAATCACTTGGAGTTAACTTATGTAAAGTTGGTTCACATGGACTAATCAAAACTAGGTGGCATACATCAACCCAATTCAAATCTTTTGCCCAACCATTTTATTTACCTGACCTAATGTAAACCCCACAAATAAAAGCAGTTGAACATATAAACTATTAGCCTAAATAAAAGCATAAGTTGGGATCAATCCAAACCAACAAAAATCAGCTTCTTCTTCATCTTTTTCTCTCAATTACTCCAGTTGGTAAGTGTCTAGAGCATCATTCTTTCTCTTGCATTTGACACCTTGCTAATAGGTTCCCTCATTGTGATTGTTTTGTAGGAAAATGGGAGGAAGTTATGGAGGTTAACAACCCCAAAATCTCTTAAAACATAGACAAGAATTACAGCTGCTATATTATGTCTTTTTGTAATTTTTGATCATCATATACTAGTTTATAATTGGATTGTATGTTGTAGTTGTTTGAGGCAAATTGAAGTCATGGAAATAGAAGAAATAATGAAGAAAAAGTGGTTGGAAAACGAGAAAAGAAGAAGAGATAAGAGAAGAGCACAAGGTGAAGAAGATAACATTTTTTTTGAAAATTTAAGTTGCATAATAGGAAATGCAATGAGTGAAGGGTGAATTTGAAATTTACTTCCAAGAAGGGCATTTTTTGTATTAATTGAAATGAATGAGGGTAAAATAGAACTTTTAATTAGTTAAAGGTATTTTAGCAATTATGATGGTTAGGTTAGTAAGGATATTATTTTTATAATTTAGAATAAAATGAAAAAGGAAATAATATTGGATTATTAAGTGTATTTAAGTTGAATTTTTTTTGTAAATTAATTTGATAGAATTTTTGTAATGTCTAGGTCTGAAGGTCTAGTTAAGGAATAAATTGGACTATTAAATTAGTTGAGTCTCAAATCGAGGTAAAGATAACCTTAGACTATATTCTTATAATAGTATTTTGTTATTAATAAATTGTTTTATAGTGAATAAAATTTTTGAATTAGTCATTACATAAATTAATGATCAATAGTTACATACATGAATTACAAGGTGTTTTGTGTTTATATTTTATTATTTATAATGGGGTGTATCAATTGTTAATTCGACGAAAATGTGTTATTAAATAGAGACTGACTGATAATGTGTTGTAAATATTTGGTGAAAATAAAAAATTGGTGGCTTGTCTAAGATAGGCTACATTCGATAGTCATAGATTGATAGGTTGTTTAGAGATGAGCGAACGACGGCTAGGCATTTGTTCGTGGAGTAGATACCTGGGCATTCTGAGTCCTAGGGATTTCCTATGCCAACAACTAGGTACCAAAGTGATACTGAGATATCCTGAGTCTTAGAAATATCCTGTGTCAATGGTTAGGTACTAAAGTAATATCGGGATACCAAGAGAGATTGAGAAATTGAGGTACCATGTATCAATATTTATACATTTAATTACGTTTTCACTTGGTGAGAGATTATGATGAGCCAACAAATCATTGAATGTAAGCTTACTAGGTTAAGTAAGGTCTAGACAATTTAATTAATTATGGTATAAACTATAAATGACAGTAATGATAATTTTAGTTCTAACCATTATTTTGATAAAATTTGGGATGTTTGTTAATTGTTTGGATTAGATTGAGTAATGTTGTGTCGTATTGTATGAATGTTTGAATCACTTGACTAAGCTTTATATTTATATTTTGAGATATTTGATTTTAAGGGTACGGTCGGTTACTTTTATTGAGTAAGCAGCTTACCCCTTGCCATTTTTCTTTTAGGAGATTGAGTGATTGCAAATAACCTTAATGTACGTGATTGACAAAGTGGAGGTTCGGTAGGGCCAACAAATTACATGACTAAAGTTGTGTGAAAGTATTTATTCTTTTTTTATGTGATAGCTAGGGTAGTTGTGTTATATGGAATACTTTTTTGTCTGAAAAATATATCTTTTTTGGAGTTGACGATGATTTTAGTAATTAATATTATGCTTTGGGAATGATTTGGATAATCATAGTTTAAGAATTTTTTGGAGCATCACACCTAACCCTGTAAAGTAACCCAATTGTAACTAGTATTTTTAATGCAAGTCTTTAGTTAGGACACCTCTTTGGCTCTTTAGATGTCTTTCAAGAAGGGAAAGAACCTCCTTTTCTGATTAATCGTCTAACAATGATTATCACTTCTAAATATTAATAATAAAGAACAAATGACGGATTGTACAATATAAAAACTCTTGACTTCTCGAGGATTATGATTAATAATGCAAAATCTAGTCTTGTGAAAAAATTTCCAATGTACTATAAGAGACTTCTACTTCTTCCCTGATTTCTTTCCCTGTTTAATGTTTGTAAGAGCAAATTTTCTACACTTCCAGGGTATGGCAAACTCCCCAAATTTATGCCCAACCTTTCCTTATGAGATCTTACAGCGAACAATATTCTTGTCATTGTAAATCCTTACAGTGGTGTTAATGAATTCAGGCAAAACCATATATCTCCTAGACCATGTTTTCTTATTATTGATATATTTGTTGTTCTGCTTTATTTTCATCAAGAAACCATCTACAAAAGGAATTCTCGACATGAATCGATGTTGTGTTAAGTTGGACACTTTAGGTTCATCATTCAAATGAAAGCCACCTACTGTTGCTACAGAAATTTCAAAACGACAAAAGAGAATTTCATATTGGTTCATCAAATTCAAAAATCTTGAAACTGGGCAGTTCTTAAAAATATTGATTTCATATATGCATTGGACTTTCTACGAGCTAAAATTCTTAAAATCGTTTCTTGTTCTTCTTTGAGTGGTGGTTTGGTTGTTTCGGTGGACTAGATGTTAGGAAATTGGGCTAAGATTTGATCCTGGTCATAGCGGAATAATTACGAAATTTTTCATACTTTTACTTCCCGAAAAACCAAGATCTCTTTAATTCTATAAATGATTAACACGTAAATCATAACATAGTATGAATCGTAATTCGTACCTTATTCCAAATCTTGATCTTTATCTTATCATATCCCTCAAACCGTTTTCGAAACTAATTCGCCTCAACCATCGTAGCCGCATAAGTGTCCGACCTCTAACAATATCCACAGAATGACTTGAGAGAACTCTGTAACTCTTACAAAGAGAGTTAAACAATAAGTGCTAGTAATAAGTGCTAGCTTTATTAGAGCTTAAGCTTATTTATAATCGGTTTTGGAAGTTTTAGTAATTTAATTGAAATTAAATTATAATTTTAAATAAAATATAATTAGAAATAATTAAATACCAGTTATGCCCAAATAAGATTCAATATCTCATATTGATCCATATTTATTAAATATGTCATATTTAATCATAAAGTTTCTCAAACTTTACAATCAAGTCTTAATTAAAATAACTTTGTTCTCTTCAACTCATTCTATATATGAGACCCATTAAATTCTCAAATATATTGACATTGATTATAAATTATAATTATAATTCGTAATTAGAATTAGAATTAGAATTAGATAAATTAAAACTCATTTTAATTTATCTTTAATCCTCTAATTAAACAATTTATAATCATAGATCAAGATTGGTGTCTAGCAACGCATCATGACCACCTAAATATTTAGGAATGTCAAAGTGATTTTGACTAAGTTTTTCGTGCATGATTTTTTTCGTATAATTCAATCATTTCATCAACCAATGTTCCAATTAGAGATAGAACATGAAATTAATGTCTACTCTATTTTGAATTCAATCATATTAGTTCTCCGTCATTAGCTATCGATTCAATTAATGACATTTGTAAAATATTTACAAAATGTCATTCTACCTTGGCAAAAGATTTCTTAAATCAATATTAATCGTGAATAACGAAACATTCTCCCTAATTACTTTAGGGTGATGAATCATATCTTGATCATACAACTACTTCCATATGGTTCATGCTATATCTAATGACTACCGATTGACCGACCTATAATTAAATAGATCATAAGTAGTATCAAAACATAACAACTCCTATACAAAATAACTTTAGAGACCTCAAGTTAAAGGATCACTTATACAATTATCACAATAAGAATTCCATAGATATACAAGTAATGTTCTAAATGGATTTCTCATATCGAGTTTGCTTAGTAAACTTGTTCTCTAACAAGCACCCCACGTTTTTTTAAGTATTTTTATACTTTAGCTTATGAGATCAATTACTTTTTTCATAAGAAAAAAATATAACGTATGCTAACCTTTTTGTATTGTATTAATGTTCAATCTTAATAGAATAATTACTGTGAACAATTTAGGAATAGTACATAAATGTGCTATAAATTTCATAATTAGAATTTCATTTGCAATGTACAATTATCCTATGAAATTTATCATATACATCTAAACATGTACAAGATAAAGAATGCTTTTAAATTTTTTGTCATTAAACTATAACTAAAGCGATTAACTATAGGGCATAAACCAATATTAGAAGTAGAAGAAACTCAAATGTTTTGATTGGTTGAATGAAACCAATTAGGGTTAGGTCAATTTTTTTTTTTGGGTCAAATGGGGTAAATAAAATAGGTTGAGTAAAAAATTTGGGTTAAGTTATTCCATATCACTTAGTTCTAATTGGTCCACATGGACCAACTTTGCTATGTCAAAATTTTCGTTAGTTTTTTTAATAGAAGTCAACTGCAGGTTTTTTCTGAAAAAGTTCAAACTATAAAGGCTTTTGAGAATTCCAAACAATATGGGGTTTTTCCAAAATGTACCTAAGTATAAGGGATTTTTTTTCTTTTATCCTATTAATTATCACATATTTATCATATAAACAATAACTAAAATTATTATAAGCAAAAATTATTATAAGAAAAAATTCATGTAATTATAGACAAATATGAAAATAAGAATGATACAAAGTACTTAAATGTTATAATTAATTACATAATAAAGTAAAAACAAAACAAGAAACAAAATTTGACTGTTAAAAATTTTATATTTATATTGCATATATAGAGGTTGACATATACATCAAATATAAGTAAAATTAAAAGAAAAGAAAATTAAAAAAATCTTGAACTTCATTTATGTATTTGCTCAAATTGTATTGACTTTAATTTTTATTTAGTAAGAAATCTTCATTATTAAGTAGAGTTTCGTCATCATTATCATTTAAACTTATAGCACCAAATGATATGCTAATACTTTCTCATTTAAAATTATCTTTCAAGTCACCTTTATTTATAAAACTTGGTTCTTCAAAAACTTAATTCACCAAAAGATATCTGATATGAGCAAAGCAAATTGGATATATAGAACTACTTGTTCTACTAAAAGTTCTAGTAAATAAATAAAATTAAATAATTAAAAAATTATGAAAAATTATATTCAACCTAATTATGATAATAATATACTTTTTCCAAAGTTTGAAGTTATATCAAACAAATAATAAGTCATTTAATCTTTTTTTGCTCCAATCTTTTTTTAAAATAGATAAATTCAAATATATTCTAACTCTTTTCACACCCAAATGCACTAACATGTTGGATAAAATGTTTATTTATTTTAATTTTTAATATTAATTTATCTTTTATAATATTAATTTAATATTATGTAAGCTTATCGTACGTTCATGTTTGTAGCTTTATATTTATTTATAATTTTAAAACGATACTGTATTAAAATTTAAAAATTTTATTATTACATCATTTTGAATAAGATATATATAAAGTATTAATAAAATATTATGAAAATTTTATATTATTATTAAATAATATTATAAGAATAAGTGATAATTTTAAAAAGATATGGTCTGAAAAAAAAGATCAAATCAATGAATATTTAACAAAAGTACGACTTACTCCGTAATATTTTACTAAATGTCTAAAATAGCCTCTATTGTTAATTTAAGTACTAATTCTCCTTTTAACGTTTACAAAGTGATACAGTTTGCATCATAAATCTTAACTTTGGACAGAATAAAACCATAACGAATCATTTATTTAAAAAGTACAGGTTCGTTCTGTGCATGTATACTTGAATTGTATCTTAAACCTTAGCCCTTTCTAAGCCCGATGAACCTAGCAGGACTAAACTTGGCGAGATCAACAATAGTAGACTCGCCATCATGCACGAGCTCGGCCATTGCAGCCCCTGTAGCAGGACCATTCAAAATCCCCCAACAACTATGCCCTGTAGCTACGTAGCAACCATTTACTCCTGGAACTTCCCCTATTACAGGCACACCATCATCAGTGCAAGGTAAGAAACAGGCTTGCTCCGCTGCTATCCTCGCCCCTCCGCCGACGTCCAAATGGCTAGAAACCGTCCTCGCCACCGTCTTTAACACCTCTATCGACTCTGGCTCGCCAACTATTTCTTCTGGATCCTCCGGCAGGTCCACTACCGATGACATTCCGCACACATAAACCTCCCCTAACAAAACAAATATACAATTATAACACATTTTCACATTCATAAACACGAGAGCTTAACATACCTGTGGGGCGAGGATACACTTCAGGGTCCATGGGTGCCCCTCCACTAGCAGGAATGTAACTTAGGAAAAGAGCATGTGGAGTTATAGCTTCGGGGGTTTTAGGCTCCAAAACTATACTATGAGCCCTAAGCCCATAAACCCTAAACAACGAGGACAACATCTCAAAATTTCCTGACCAAGGCCCAAGTGCCAAAACCACCGAGTCCGTTTCTATAGGTCGCCCATCCGCCATCTCCACCGATTCAACTCGCCCTCCGACCACCCTAACTCTCTCCACCTTTCCTATCACCACCTCGACGCCATAGCTCTCAATGGCTTTCGTTAACAAAGTCCTTGTAAAGAGCTGCGGGTGTACCTGAGCCGTCGTTGCCGTTGTCCCGATTGTTTTCGGGCTTTTGGTCGGCCCATCAACCCAAGGAGGCAGATTTCTGTCCCTCGACTTGGTTTGCGTTTGCAATTCATTGACTGTGACGCTGAGGGTGGTCACCGGGCGGTAACCGTAAAATTGGGGACCGTTGAGCTCGTCTGCAAGCGAACGGTGGAGATTGAAGCTTGCGCGGGCTAGGGACGCGAGTGGTCCGTCATCGCACCAATCAAGCGCGAGGAAGCCGCCAGCTTTGCCGGATGCGGCACAGGCCACCGATGATTTCTCGATGAGGGTAACGGCGGCGCCTTTCTTTGCCAGGAAGTAGGCCGTGCAGACTCCGATGACGCCGCCACCGCAAACTACCACGCGTTTTCGCTGCTGGTCCATGGGAGAGGAGGAACACCGGATAGAGCG
The DNA here is from genome assembly GCA_027564395.1 of Erythroxylum ulei. Classification (NCBI taxonomy): domain Eukaryota; kingdom Viridiplantae; phylum Streptophyta; class Magnoliopsida; order Malpighiales; family Erythroxylaceae; genus Erythroxylum; species Erythroxylum ulei. The sequence continues at coordinate 52,718,536 of JANITX010000210.1, forward strand.
TCGCGATGATCGAAACAGTGTCAGTGAGAAGGTGAGCTGGGGCGGTGATCTTTTCACCATGTGATGAGTCTGGTATGGGTTCTATCGTCTGTGATTGTGGAAGCTTCAGTTCAAGCTGACACGTGTACTCCCAAAGGTGATAGGTATGGACTTGGACTTTTGTCTTTGGTGTCCAGCCTGACTCATTTGGGCCTATTGATCCATTTGAAGAAACACCAAAACCAATCTCGTTAATAATCTTCTTTGCTTATTTTAGAGCTTTCATAAAGGTTTGCTTGTGACTCCGTCAATGAGTTGACTTTGTTGGGAGCTCAGCTCACAATCCGTAGAACTTTGCAACCTTGAACGAATACAATACTTTTCTTTTTATTTGTTAGTTTGTCGACGTCAAGACTTCAAATAGTAACGATGGCGAACTTCATGGACAGTGATATTGAGACGGCATCGTGCAACTTGGTGGGAATATTATCATTTGAACTGCTCTGGAAGAGTGGCGGAGAGTCGAGACAAAGTCTCTTGCCTTTAGAATGAGTTTTGTATGAAAACTCAAGTGAGTAGGAGAGTGGCATCAGCCAGCAACTGGCCCGTACAGTATCAGTATGCAATCAGAAAAGGCAGTATTTTTCTGTATTGTTGGTGACTGAACTGAAGGACCTTATGTAAGCATTTTGTTAATAAATTAAGAGCTTATCATAAAGCAATATTGTGACCACTTTAACATTGTCAATACAAATCACATCTTGCTTATGGAAGAATTGCCTTACATTCATCGAATGTGTCACTTTCCTCATCTTTTACTTCAAATACCTAACACTAAGCCTCTTTAGACGACAACATATCCTCAGAAGCAAAATTAGTTATTCTTCCATTCAAAATCTTGGATAAATGTATTACCTATTGCCACTCACTGCTTTTCCTTAGTGCTACACAATTCAACAACATTATTGCAAACCCTTCTTTTGGCTCTAAGCTATCATATTTTTGCTAGTGTCTAGTCAGGTTGGTGGGGTTTTTGTTATGAGTTATAGGTGGACTTTTTTTTATCAATCCTGTATATGGTTCTACGATGTTGAGAGGTTGGAAAACCTTAATCTCTTATATTTTATTTAACATCAATTCAATGTATTCAATGCACAAGACTTGTTGCTGTGCAAGAATTTGAAGAGGATTATAATTTATACTTATACAAATAGACTGTTTTCATGATTTGAACCTATAATCTTATGATTACAAAGAAGCAACTTTATCAATTACTTCAAGGGTCAGCATTATTAAAAAAAATGAATTGAAGTTCAACCAAGTTTTATTTGATCCTAACTTTCAATTCAAAATTGAGTCAACTAACATCTAAAACTGACAACGGGCGACTCATAAGCTCATATTTAGGTATTTTAAATCTAACCAGTCTAGATCTAATTGTTTATTTAGAAGAGTTAAGTTTTAGACAGGCCTAAACTTAAATAATTTAACTTCAAATTTAATAAAAATTATTATTTAATACTTTTAATTTTAAATTTTTATTTTAAAAAGATTGACGAAACTTGCATTACCAGCCCTACCAGAGTCCCGTTTTCCAGGTACATGACGATCGAAAGCTTATTTTAAACATGAACCTACAATAATTGGGTTGTTACGGGTCAGTGTCCATTTAACCGAAAAAATAAAGAAATAAGGAATAAAAAACTTAGAAAACATTAAATACAAAATGACAAGCCCTTAATAAATTAGAGAAGGACCAGTACGCCATAAGCACTCAACCACCTTAACAGATAAGGCCCTACATTTCGTCATCACACAAACAAATTTCCTGTAAGAGAGGTAGAAAAACTGTTCGCAGCATACTAATAATATAATAATGCCCCACGAGAGCCACACCTACCGTCCAATCCATTTAACTGTATCTTGACAACAGTTGGCTACAATTGCCGACTAGGGTGGTTAAGCTGGTAGAGGGATTCTTCAAACAGCTTCTAATACTAAAGTTTATGGGTATAATTGAGTATAAAAGCCAAATGAATTGAAAGTTTGATGTTTGATTGACAAAGAGATAATAGAAGTTTGGTAGATTATGTTGTTATCGTGATAAAGTAATGTCATCCTAGAATAGAACTCAACAAACGGGCTATTCCCATTACAGATCAACCAAAAGGCAGTACGTTGAGAGTAACTAGTCAATGTACATTGGTTACTAGATTGGGAGATTATAGATTCGTTTCTTAATCCAAACCAAGACCCGGTGCATCTAAAGATGCAAAAAAAAGTACTAAACACGTTACTGGATAACTTGGACACGCCAGCTAAACTTTTGGATGGTGTCTACTTTGAACTGAAATGCTTAACTGGAATATGAAATCAGGAGATAATAGAACACAAAATTACGATGAATTCAATTAGCATCTAAAGTCTAAATTGATGAGGCCAATCACAGCAGCTTTAAGGCTGCAAAAGAAAATGACCCCTCACCTAACCAAAGGCCATATGAAACAGAGACACAGGGCTCCACCACTTTTGGCAAAACAGCCCATTTCATTGGGTGGCTATGACCAATCTTGCATAATCACAACAATAAAAGGACGTTTTGAAGATTATGTCATTGAACCCTTCTATTGGATAGAGAACGAGTAGTCTATATCAAAGTTGGCTCAGTCGATAGGGTGACTGACTCAATTGGTTTGTGTAAATTACGCATGAAAAAACATGTAATTTATATTCCCTTTCGGCTATTTTATAAAGTTTCTTGAAACTTCATACACTGTTTTGTTTGCTTACTACTAGTCAATTGCCTTGGAAGGACAATTATTACTTGCATTGCGCAGCTTTCTAGGCGAAGAATGAACTTACTTTCGCCTGTTCCTACGTCCACTAGTTCTTTCCCACCTCATGGCAACTGCATGCCCATCACCCATTTGCTGCCTTGGACTTCTTGTCCATGTTATCCGTAGTACTAGTCCCTCCACCGGGACATGTAAATTGAATGTGGTACTTCAAAATCATGTAGGATCGCTAGAAGCCTAGAACACATAAAGACATCTGAATACATCTCCTCCTGGCTCCTACCCTCCAGATAAGGGCCAATGCATCAACCGATGAGGAATTTGTTCTATACTATGCGTTTAACTTGACAAAGGAGATAGCCCCGTAAGTTTCACTGAAGTATTCGACTTTTCATGTGCATATCACGATTAATTATATTATAAGATTGAAGAAATATTGATTTTCAATAAAATTACAAAAAAGTGCCACTAACTTTGGGTCGAGAATAAAGAAGGAAAAACTAGAGAAGGTCATCCTGGGACATAAATATTCAATCATATGGTTTCATTTGGGAAAAGTGTTTGGTGTTTGTTAGTAACTAATCAAAAGATCCAAAAGAGTAATTAACTTTATAAAGCATATCAACCAAAACAAAAGGACAGACTAACATTAACTGGTTAGAATGATTAGAGCACGTTTAAAGTAAAGTCTCATATATTCCCTCGCCGTTAACATAAATTTTATATTTGTATGATTGAAGCGGTTGGAAGGAGAATTATCAACTCGGCCGTCAATTGACGGAGACGTGAAGCAGCGGACTGTATACGTTTTTGGGTTTCGGTAGACGCCGTTTCAAAGGACATACACGGCTCTGCCAAACGCACTTTTAGATATGCAAATAAAGAGCAGAAAAAGACTACACACATGAATGCTAATTATCGTATGGTGCATTTATAGTTTATACAGGTACATGTGTTATTACCTATCATAAACTGACATGGGACACGTTTCACCTAACTTGTTCCCCAAATTATTAAACGAAGAAGAGAATCATGTCAACTAAGCCCTTCAAATCAAGATAAATTATTTACTTTTTCAGGACTAATTGATAAATATAAAAATTGATGTTTGTTGGTAGCATATTTACGTAGGCAAATTCAACTCCACCAGCTTTATAACAGAAAATAAAGAACAGAAGAAAAGCAACGAAACTGCCAAAAAGCAAATAAAAGCAAAGGGAAAGAGAAAAAAAAACGGTACGATAGATACATACGGCCTACAGTAGCGGGAATCATGGGATATTTTATTTTATCATCCCAAGCGTACCTACAATACCAGATCCTGTCTCATTCATATTAAATAAAAAAAGAAAAAAAATCAAAAGGGGCAATTAGATCAATGCGTTATAGCTGGCAAAGTGACACGTCACCCACCCCCTTCGCTTATCGCATTGACGACGATTTTAGAAGAGTCCAGATCTTCTGTCTAGTTTTATTCTATCTAATGAAATTTCAGCAATTTATTTTGTAGGCTCCACGTAAGTTTTATGCGGATCCCACATAAATAGATGACTGAGATTTATTGAACATAATAAAACACTATAATATTAAACAGGAGATCTGGACACATTCTAAAATGTAAAATCTAAAGGGAACATCATTTTCAATTTTCTTTCAAAAAATAAGCAATAATTCTGCGTGCCACGCAAGGTGAAATACGACAAAATTCCTGTGGGGTCCATTGATCCAGTAGACCTTGATGACGTGGAGGGCCGGTAAAAAAAAAAGGGTTATGTGTCGGGGTTCAGGAACCGAACATTGAGCGGTGATAATATAGGTACGCGTGTGTCTGAAGTTGACGTATCACAGTTCTAGTACAGTCGTAGTACCTGTTAGAATTCAACGCGTGTGTGTGTGGTCTTATTCAAGTTCCTTTTTTTTATAACATTTATAAATGTCCACTGTAAAAACTGTCACATTTGCCAATTCGTTGACACGTTTAACAACGACTCGCTCGTTTTCCACGTGCTTCTAAGTCGGTTCTAATAATTCATCGGTGACGAGATCTTTTGTGTCTTCTAATCTTATACCAGAAGATCTTTTGATCTCAAAGCCCCTATTGTTTTTGAAGAATTGGATTTCAAATTATTTTATAATTAAAATATTGTTAATTAATGAAATTCAAAATTATTAATTTATTTAATCAATAAAATTATAATGCAGATTTATTATGTACAAAAAGCAAAACATCTCACAATATTTAATGACACAGATATTAAGAGATCAATGCAATTCAAATGAGAGGTCAATGTGTGTTGCTGGTGGCCTGGTCCGGAGGAAGCAAGTGGCACGTGTGTCTCCTTTAGGTGAGGCCGAAGCACGTGATAAGGTCCCCTTAATCCTTCCCGCATGTAATGGTTAGTGGACGGTGCTAAAAAAAAGAAGAAGAAGATAAATAAATCCAAATGAGAGTCAGTCGGCAGTTGACAGCTGTCTTATGTTACTGTTAGAAAATAGAAACTGAGGTACGATTCCGGTATCTCCCTCTGCACCTTTTCTTTAAAGTATTTAGAATTTGGAAAATTTTAATAATATATAATAAAAAGTTAATCTTTTTTTATACATATTATAATAATAAAAATTATCACATTTATTAGTAATTCAATTTATTGCGTATTATTATTCAGTTGTACGGTGATTCTTTTAATATTTAATAGAGAAATATTATAAACTTCCATTGACTTGTATTGCTTTAATGTTGTAGCCTGTAGGGGTCATCGAAATAGTTACCCACATGTGGCAGAGTTTAATCTCACTGACCCGCTTTCCTGCCGCTTCTTATCCACTTCTCACTTGCCTTCACGTTTTCCCATACAATTATTGTCTTCAAATACGTGTCACAAACAAGAGCAATTGCAGATTTCCGTTCACCAATCAGTATCACAATATAAAATTTATTATTATATTTTCACCACTAAATGATACACTTCATTAATTATGTGCCACGCTATAAGGTTTTTCTGTCCCATCTACACTACAAAATGTGAAATTATGTTCCAAAAATGGGAGTTTTCATATTATGCTTGACAAGTAGCGATGTAGAGGACCTTGCTGAAAGAACAGAGACAAGTAGGGATATAAAGAAAATAAAAGAAGAAAGGAAGAGAAAGAGGAGAAGAGGTAGTCTTCACAAAATATCTATAAGAGTATCAAAAAAAGATAAGAGGAGCAATACATGTCTAGATGGTCGGTACGATGTACGAGTACCAGAAAGGGGGACCGGTATTTTCTTCCTTATCTCGTTTATTTATTACATTCGACACCTTCTATTTAATTTTTTTAATTAAAATCTCCTAAGTTGTCTATGCTTTTATTTTAAATTTTAAATTGTATAACAGTTATACTAATTATGTTTTATAAGTGATCTAAAACAAGTTTAACCGTTTAAGCCAAAAAGGGGCATAGTGGTGACCGGAAGTTGTCGGCGTGAGAGGCCGTTAAAGGTGGTGGTGGTGGTGGCAGGCATACAGTCTGGCTGGATTTGACAAGCAAAAATCGTATCTTTTTTTAAAATTAATGAGTGGTCATCCGATTATGCGACCATTCTTGTCGTTTTGTGCCAACTCAGCATTTCTGTCTTTTATGGAAAATTTAAAAGTATACATAAAAACGGAAAAAATGGTGTACAGCCTGGCGCGTTGTCAGTCAAAGGGCCTTTTACCTTCAGAAAAAAAGCGTATTTTATAAACAATAATTTATTAACATCTTAATAATAATAATAGTATATATTAGCGAAGGTTTCTGTTTGTTTGTCTATTAACTTCCAAACCAGAAGCGAACAGTTATGGCAAATCTCACACGGCATTTAGGAGCGTGTACCTCAAATCTCATTCAAAAGTGTAATAAATAGAGAAGTCTGCTTCGATTAATGTTTTATGTGGAAATTAGATAACCTTTTAGTTTTAAAATTTGAATCGCGCTCCGTTAAAATGATTGGAGGCATCCGCTCCACTCCAACAAAACGAAACAAAAGAGCAGAAAAGTAACGGACAGTGCAGGGCACGCTCCTTCAACGGGAAGTACAGCAATAAAGTAGGAAAAACAGAAAGAGAGCGATACATACGCAGATAAAGAGAGGAGTGAGTAGTGAAGGAAGTGACGCGTGTCCGTTGCCAGCTGTATCCCAACCCCAACCGCTTGCCTCGAAATTCCCATCCTTTTCAGTGTTTTCACCTCCTCTTCCGGTCACCCACATCCTCTTCCCTTCACACATATAAATATCAGTTGCACGCTACAGATTCATATATAAATACACCCTCTACAAGTCTCTGCCAAGCTTTAAACTCAAATTCGCTCCCCCTTTCTTTGTACATTTCTTCTCTAAAACATTTATTTAATGGATCGGATCAAAGGACCATGGAGCCCCGAGGAAGACGAAGCGTTGCAGAAGCTTGTTCAAAAGCACGGTCCTAGAAACTGGTCTTTGATCAGTAAATCCATTCCGGGCCGCTCCGGCAAGTCGTGCCGCCTCCGGTGGTGTAATCAGCTCTCGCCCCAGGTGGAGCATCGCGCCTTTACGCCCGAGGAGGACGACACTATCATACGCGCCCACGCGCGGTTTGGTAACAAGTGGGCCACAATTGCGCGCCTCCTCAACGGCCGTACCGATAACGCGATTAAGAACCACTGGAACTCCACCCTTAAGCGCAAGTGCACGACGAATTCGTCGGCGGAGGATGGCGGTTGTGAGCCGCCGTTTAAGAGATCGTCGGGCGGTGTTAGTATGAATCCTGCGAGTCCGTCTGGATCTGATGTCAGCGATTCGAGTGTAGCCGTTTTGTCGTCTTCTCATGTGTACAGACCTGTGGCGAGGACTGGCGGTGTTATGCCTCCTGTTGAGACGACGTCGTCTTCGAACAACGACGACCCCTTGACATCACTCTGCTTGTCTCTTCCTGGTGCCGACTCGTCGGAGGTGTCCACTCGAGCTTCTGAGTCAATGCCTACTTGTGTACATGAGTCAACTCAAGTTTCTCCCCTACCCCCGGTGAACCCAGTTCAAGTTTCGTGTCTAGCTCCGATTTCTGCTCCATCCCAGCCTGTCAATGGTGGTACGGGGACAGGGTTTATGAGTTTTAATGCAGAGTTGATGGCGGTTATGCAGGAGATGATAAGGAGAGAAGTGAGGAATTATATGATGGAGCAGAATGGTGGTGGGGTTGGTAGTATGTGCTATCAGGCGGCGGCCGGAGATGGGTTTCGGAATGTTGCAATGAATCGTATTGGGGTGGGTAAAATTGAGTAGTGAATAGCGAATGAGCGAGCGCGAAGAGGGAGTTTGATGAAACTGAACAGAGTAAAGAGAAAAGATAGAGAAAGACTGGACCTTTGTTTTTTCTTTTTGCTCTTCTTTCGGGAATAATTTTCGTTGTTGTACAGTGGGCGAAAGTTGAGAGTAGAGAGATCATGACTCGCGAAGTTTCCAAATTCTACTGGAAAATGGAAAACTAGTCAAAAGCATGTTCGGGGCATGAACTCTTGATGTCTTGAGGTGCTGATTTCTCATGAAAATCTCTGCAAGAAAAAAAAAACATATAAACAAAAATCAGAAATGTCTTGGCCCATAATCGTTGTATTAGTTTCACATTAGCTTTAATCAATTCGTCGTCCTCGACTAGTTTAAATGAGATCGAATCTGTTCTTCTCGGAGGGGACGAGATCAGAAAAGCCTGAAGACAAGGCCAATTCAGCGGCAAGTACGCGTACTTGTTGCCTAAGGCTAAATGCATCTATGACAGTTTTACTGCACGCATCGATTGCTGAATCTCTCTCCAAGCTTATTTATAGGGATCGATTTGGTCGAGAGTTTTTATGTCGAAGGTAGTTGAGGTTATCTAGTACTTAGCAGTTACTCTTTCCATTTGAACTACAACAGTTTGCATGATCCCACAGCAATGCTTTATGCTTGGCCAAACCAACTTCAGACACCGGGATGCAAACTTGCATGTTCCATAAGAGGAGACTAAGCAATTATTTTTGTTACTTTGTTAGATAGTATAGCTCCAGGTTGTGGGATAATGATAAAATCCTGGCGCCAGTATCAAGTTGGATCATTTAGAGTGCGTATACAGTCATGTGAGGACATGCAGATTTGGCAATAATCACAAGTTACGAATAGGCATAATCAAGGAATTGGCGTAATCATGAAACACATCACGCCTTGTTCTTTTGCTTAATAAGCAATGCTCCAGTGGGACAGACTTACAACAGAACATAAATAAGGAATTTAATATATCCATAATTCACATAATACAAATGCCATTAAGTCAGAACAGAAGTTGAAGAACTCACCCATGGCTCTTGATATTGATAGAGCTTGTCCTCAGGTTTTAAGCGGCGGTGAGCCTAATTGACGCTGCAGCTCTTGCCAACTCTCCAGGCACTTGACTCATTGTCACCAGTTAATATGATCCTTTGTTTGCTTTTGCGATTCTGCTATGACATTAAAGACACCAGGTCAAGGTCTATCCTCAAGGTGAAAAAGGAGATATCGAGGATGCTCAAAACTATGGAATTATAACGGAGTTTCATCAGGTCAAACCGACTTCCACTGTAGTTATTTCATTTTGCAGATGGAGTCAAATCATGAAATTGTAACCAATCCCATGAATTGGGTAAAAATTGAACAAATCATGAGAGCTTGGGAGACGGTAAGCTTTAAAGCACTGAAGCAGATAATGGAACTTCCCATTGAATAAAACCAAAAATCTTAATCCCAACTACAGCCTTGAGTCATGCATCGGCTAGACTCTGACCTTCCTTCTGGCTTACAAACCTGTTCGTTAAGTGTTAAAATAGCAAAACCCAATTCAACATATATTGTACATCACAAAGGAGACAAACAAGGGCATTTAGACGTTTAAGCAATCTCCACTACACAGTTTAGCAGTTCTATCCTTAGTACCCTACTTTCTTTCAGTGATACTTGATCTAATGTATAATCCTTCAGTATAAGATATTCCTGATTTGTAGATCCTGAAAGAATGCCATACTTGTTAACAGAAAAAACAAATTTGGAGAGGAAAACTGATTTTACTAGTGAGTCATTTCTTTTATACACACAATTGTTGCTGAGCTATACAATTGCTAGGTTCCAGCAATAATAAAATAAAGAAAAGGAACAAAACTGTGCGTAACGCTTTGTTACAATTAAATAAAAAGAAAATAATTTTCTCATTTTTATATTTTGATATCCCCTGCAAGCTGGCGTGTACAAGCTTTGCAAGCCCATCTTAGACTTGAAAGAGCTAAACGGAGGCTTGGTGAAGATGTATGAGTTGGTTTATTTTAGGAAGAGATACGTACGGAGAAGATTTGATATTTTTATTTAGCAAAAGTTTGTCAATTTATTCAATCTTTTTTTAATCAAAATTTAAAAATAGGATAATATTTAAACTAAATCAGCATAAAATAAGCATAAAATCTGCACTTAAAGAAAATATTCTGATAACAATTTTGAATATTTTAAAGTCACATGTTCAACACTCTTCCTTAACTTTGATATTGCAAACTCCAAGCATTTTTTTTTTCTTTTTCCTTTTCATTTGTGCTCCCACGATTTCGCTGTTAGGCTTCTCATGAACTTTTCCATTTGTCATTTTCAAGCAGTCAAATCTTCCTTTGTCTTCCACAATGAAGGAGTGTCCCACCTTGTTGGTCTTTTTTGTAGATGTTCTTGAACTTGAAGAACTCATTTTGTTTTCATCATATATAGAGGTTTTTCGTGTTAATTATATCTTCCTCAACATCACCAACGTGGTTCTCTTTCGTAAAATCCAATGCAAATATTTTGTTTTGCATTTTGATATTGAACACTTCTCTATCCATTGCATCCTTAATCATGCAACAGTAGTTTTCAAACAGTACCTTAAAGTCTTTATTGAGCAACTGACAAACACTCAATAGATTTTTGCTTATTGTAGAAACATAAAGACATCAGAAATTAACTTCAAACCTGAATGCCCTTTATTTGTTATAGTCCCCTTTCCTTTTGCCTCAATGTAGTCTCTATTTCCAATTTGGACTTTGGAGATAAAACTTCTATTAAATTCTCTGAACATATTTTTATCAAAGGTCATGTGATTTGTGCAACCACTATCTCAATAAGCCAGCTTTTATTTGAATTGTAGTTGGCTAGGCATGATGTTGCAAATAATTCCTCCTCCTTAAGTTGATCGTTTACAGTTTGCTTGGCTTCTCCCACATGTTGTTACGCTTTACATATCCTTTCAATATGTCCTAATTGTCCACACTTGTTGCATCTTACATCTGGCCTCCACCAGCACTTGTATTATAGATGATTTGTTTTCTTGAAATACGAACATGGTGGAAAACTCTGAGCATTCCTCTTTTTGTTGTATGACTTTACTGGAAAAGTGCCTTCCACAATTCCTTCTTGCCTCATGAGTCTCCTTTGTTCTTGTGCCTGTAATGCACTTAACAATTCTGCCAAACTAAATTTTGCCAAATCCTTAGAGTTTTCGAGTGATGAAATTGTAGCCTCAAATCTTTCTGAGATGGTTACTATAATTTTTTTTAACTATTTTAGAATCATCAAAATTAGAACCAAAAATTCTTACGTATAGGCAATGCCAATGAGCTTGTTGGAGTAATCCTTGATCGTTTCTGACTCCTTCATTTTTTGTATCTAAAATTCCCTGATCAAGTTGAGCATTTGCATTCCTTTGATTCTTTCGTTCCCTGTATATTCCTCCTTTAAGAAATTCCAAATTTCTTTGCTCGTCTTGAGCATAATGATTCTGGAAAAAATTGTTGGTGTGACTGTTGAAAATAGGCAAGCTTTTCCTTTAGACTTCCTTTGTTTCTTTTCTTTGTGGATTTTTATTTGAGCCACTGTTGGATTTGCAGTTGCAGGCAAGTCCAGAATGTCATAGTCTTCATCTACAGCTTCCCATAAGTCATTCCGTCAAGGAAGGCCTCCATTCGAGTAACCCAACTTAGATAATTTCTACCATCAAACACTGGCAGAGTAATATCAGTGAACGATGATTCTGAATCCATTAATATGTGGTTTTTGATTTATAGTGTGGGAAGGCGTAGAATGAGTTATGAGTTATAGGTTTGTAGGTTTAGAGGTCCCTTAAAATCAAGAGAGCTCTGATAACACTTTGTTGGTTTATTTTAGGAAGAGATATGTATGGAGAAGACTCTATATTTTTTTTAGCAGAAGCTTGTCAATTTATACAGTCTTTCTTTAACTAAAATTCAAAAATCGGATAACATCTAAACTAAATCAGCATAAAATAAACATAAAACTTACACTTAAAGAAAATATTCTGATAACAACTTTGACTATCTCAAAGTCACTTGTTTAACAGTATGTTAACTAATGTTTAGTTGACACAGGAAGAAGCTTGATAACTCTGAATAAGAGTTTTTCATAAACAATATGACAATCAAGTTTAATGTACTTTGTACGCTAGTGTAAATTTTGAATTTTTGCACAAAACAATGCAGCAGGCCGTTAATAAGTGATATGCAAATCATCTAATAAGTAATGAAACTTATAAAATTTGATATCTAACAAAGGAGTACCACTTGTAGGTGACAGTCGTGTGGTAGGCATGATTGGAATAGATAATGATTTAGACCTAAAGAATCCTCTACCAGAAAGGGGGTCTGAAGTATATTTCCTTTGAGATAGATGAATCCCAGTGGAAGCACATACTTCAAGTCTCCAAAAGATAATGTAGCTCTCCCAATTCCTTAATCTTGATTTGTTGATGAAGGCGAGATTTAATATATGAGATGGCATTATGATCATTTCCCACCACAATAACATCAACATAAGTTAGCATAACTAGATTATACCACCAATGGCCTTAACAAATAGAGAAGGATCTTAGCTGCCTTGAACAAAGCCTTCTACAGGGTCTTGGTAAGTTTTGCATACCATTATCGATTGGCCTGCTTTAAACTATATAGAGATTTTTGCAATTTGCAAACCTGATTAAGAGCAAAAGTGGTGAAACCTTGTAATTGCATGTACATCTATTTTTGCACAGATTATCCTGTTCTTGACAAAGGAACCACAGTAGAGACAAAATTTCTAAAATATATGCTTGAATATGCAAATTAGGACCATAATTGGTAGGCATATAACTATCAATACAGTTTATGAAATTCACTAATTTAGGTTTGGATTTGAATCCTGTTGAAAAGTCATGTTTTCTATAACATTTTTTTTCTATGGTATATCTAGAGAGCCTACAGAACATGTGCAATGGTTTGCTTGCTCCAACATTATAATTGGTAAATTTTCTATGAGAGACATATTGATAAGAAACACACTTTACAAGTAAGGCATTTAGAGGCATCTCAATTGTATTAGAAGATTGTATTCCTAAATTAAGTTGTCTTTCTTATAGCATAACTAAAGCAAAACCTATGTTAATTTTGTTGAACCAAAAAACCACAAACTTACAGATTAAGACAAACTCACACACTCACGCACAAAGACTCTGTTTTGTTTCTTTCACTACTGCAACTTTATTCATGTAGGGAAGCCTTTTTATAAGCTTTACAAAAGGGTAACAAAGTAAAAATAGGCTTCGGCTATTCTAGGAGCATTACCTAACTTACATAAACAAAAAACGAAAGAATAGGTAAAAACGTTGAAACTGTTACAGCAGATTATGGAAGTCCTCAATAACAACTTTGACAGAATCAAATGCCTGAAAATTTGGATCAACTTTCAACACTCTCCCTTGATCCAAAAACACATACTCTATGCAGTGACCGCAAATGCTCGTGTTTTTCTCTCAATAAGGACTTTGTTAGAGTGTCTGCAAATTTTTCATTGGTGTTACAATAGTGTAGAACTATTGTCTTCTCTGATGAAATAAGTTCTTATGTCTATATGCTTAGTTCTCCTATGGTATACAATTTTTTGTGGCTATAGTTGCTTTATTGTCGTAATACACCACAATTGCTTCAATTTGCTTCTATCCAAGGTCTTCCAACACTCTTCTCAACCATACTGCTTGACAAGCTAAAGATGTAGCAACCATGTATTCTGTTTCTGAAGAAGATAAAGCAGTGGCTGCTTGCTTCTTTGAACTTCATCAGATTGCTCCTGATCCAAAACTGAATACATAACCTAAGGTGCTTCTCCTGTCCTCCATATAGCCTCCTTAATCATTATCAGTGTATCTAAATAATTTGCAAAATGGCATGCATTTATACCAAATTCCATAATCAATCACTCCAGCCACACAGCGTAGGATCCTTTTTATTGCTTCGTAATGATGCTTTGAGGGAAAGTGCATAAACCTTGAGACAACACCAACTGAGAATGCAATATCAGGTCTTATATGTGTTAAGTAAATGATGTTAGATATATGCTTTTGGACTTCACCTGACTCTCATTTATCTTTTGAATTTTTTATTCTAAATATTTTCTTTTCTTAGTCAAAAGTAATTAGAATTTGACCTGTTCATTAACAAGTCAGTAAGTATTAGATGTGCTACATAACACTATTTGAATTGCTTTAATTTAGGTCAAAGTTTCTGCTTTATTTTTATTTTAAGCAATATACAATGTAAAAGATGTTTATGAATAAATGTACTCCTTTACAAAAATTATTCTTTCTTGTCTCTGCATTACTGTCTTTGCAACACTGTCTCTACTTCTTTTTAATTAAAGACTTGCTTTGAGTCTGTGTTTTCTTTTTTACAAAACCAACAAATTGGTATCAGAGCTCTCTTCTTAAGGGACATGTGAAATGGAAGCAGATGGTAGTTTTTCTCAAGCTCCTCCCATCTTCGACGGTGAAAGCTATCAACTATGGGCAATAAGAATTAAAGCACACTTAGATGCTCTAGATCTCTGGGAAGCCGTGGAAGAGGATTATTAAATTGTTCCGCTACCAAACAATCCCACCATGGCCCAGTTAAAAAATCACAAGGAGAGAAGAACTAGAAAATCAAAGGCCAAAGCATGTTTATTTGCAACTATTTTAAATACAGTTTTCACCAGGATTATGACTTTGAAAACATCAAAAGAAGTTTGGGATTATCTGAAGGAAGAATATGCTTGAGATGAAGGGGTACGAGGAATGAAAGCTGTCAATTTAATCAGGGAGTTTAAGCTGCAAAAAATGAAGGAGTCTGAGATGGCCAAAGAATACTCTGGCAGATTGCTCGACATCGTTAACAAAGTAAGGTTACTTGGCACCGTATTTGATGATTCTATAATTGTTCAAAAAATTTTAGTTACGGTGCTTGAAAAATATGAAGCATTAATAACCACTTTGGAGAATACGAGGAATTTGTCAAAAATCACCTTGGCAGAGCTATTGAACTCTTTGCAGGCTCAAGAGCAGAGGCGCTCTATGAGACAGAATGGTTTTGTCGAGGGAGCCCTTCCAGTTAAGCACCATGATGAAAAAAGAATGATAAGAAGAAGAACTTCAGAAAGAATCAGGCCAGTTCAAGTGGCGAGCACACTACAAACAACCACACTTTGAGTAAAGGCAGAAACTCAAAGGGAAATTATCCTCCTTGCCAACATTGTGAAAAAATAGGTCATTCGCCATTCAAATGTTAGAAAAGGCTTGATGAAAAGTATAGAAAGTGCAACCGGTTTGGACATGAGGCTGTAGTTTGCAAAAGCAAGAAGCAGGAAGTAGGAAGCAAATGCCCAAGTTTATGATCAGGATGAAGAAGATCAAATTTTTTGTGGCAACATGTTTTTCCACCAGGTACACTTCAGAGTGTTGGTTGATTGACAGTGGTTGTACAAACCATATAACTTATGACAGAACTCTTTTCAAGGATTTGAAGCCTACAGGAATCACAAAGGTCAGAATAGGGAATGTCGACTGTATTCCAGCAAAAGGAAAAAGAACCATCGCAATTACAACAAGCTCAGGTACAAAAACAATTTCTAATGTTCTTTACGTGCCTGATATTGACCAAAATTTTTTAAGTGTGAGGCAGTTACTTGAAAAAGGATTCAAAGTATACTTTGAAGATTGGCACTATGTCATTTATGATGCTACTGGAGAGCAGATTGTATGAGTTAAAATGAGAGGCAAAAGCTTCTCATTTGATCCAACCGAGGAGGAGCAAGCAGCCTATCCATCAGAAATAAACATCACTGAAATTTGGCACAAGAGGCTCGACCATTGTCATCTTTAACGCGAAATAAAGATCACTGAAATTTGGCACAAGAGGCTCGACCATTTTCATCTTTAACGCGTGTTAAAGATGAAGGAAAAGGAAATGATAAAAGACTTGCCAATGCTTGCTGATCATTTGCCAAATTGCCATAATTGTCAGTTTGGTAAACAAAACAGGTTGCCTTTTCCTAAATCAACTTAGAATGCCTCACAAAAGCCGCAATTAGTTCATACAGATGTTGCAGAACCTCAAAGAACTCCATCTCAGCAAGGTAATCTCTACTTTATTCTGTTTATTGATGATTTCACGAGGATGTGCTGGATTTTTTTTCTTGAAGTACAAGTCAGAGGTGGCTAGAGTTTTCTGGAAATTCAAGAAAATGGTGGAGAACCAGAGTGGCTGCAAAATTCAGGTTCTGAGGTCTGATAATGGAGCCGAATACACCTCGTCGCAATTCAATTCTTTCTGCAAAGAAGTTGGTATCGAACATCAATTCACGGCTCCTTACACACCATAACAAAATGGAGTTAGTGAAAGGAGGAGCAGATATGTAATGGAGATGGTGAGATGTATGTTGCATGAGAAGGATTTGCCTAAAAAGATTTGGGCAGAGGCTACTAACACAACCGTATTTCTGCAAAATCGAATTCCGAGCAAGGCATTGAAGGATAAAACTCAATTTGAGGCTTTGTATGGTTATAAACCTTCACTAAAATTTCTTTAAGTGTTTGGTTACGTATGTTTTGTTTATGCTCCATAGAAGAAGCGCGACAAACTCGATAAGAAAAGTTACTCCGGGCTTTTTTTTAGGTTACAACTTAGTTTCGAAAGCCTACAAGGTGTATCATCCACAAACAGGAAAGATGAATATTACTAGAGATGTTCGCTTCAATGAAGAGGAGCATTCGGATTGGAATGACTCACCAGGACTCCTATAAGACCTTAATTTTCCTGAAGAGCAAGCCAAACTGTTGGATCCCATTCCCGGAATCCAACCCTCTTGACTATCATGTCGTCTTACTTGAGCGTGTTACCTTGCTTATCACAATTTCTCATGT
>JANITX010000210.1:52886353-52903308 GCA_027564395.1 Erythroxylum ulei
AAGATTTTTGAAAGCATGGTTGATGTAAACAGTAAACTAGTAAAGTATACAGTACAACTGTATAATATATCAATATGAACTATTTTGTAATTTTTAAAAAATTTAGGGACTATTTTATAAATTTAAAAAATATCCCGAAACGGTACTAGGTACCAACCAACACCGGTACAGTTCCATTACAAAGCTCAATCTAATACTGAACTCAGTACGATATTCATAACATTCCTAGGTGTAGCTTTCACCCCGGTAATTGAAACCTTTTGTGTAATATGTGCGTGAAAGTTAAAGAGTCCTCTTGCTTTGGTTCTCTGTAATGGTTACACAAGCCACAAATTCCTAATTCGACTTAGGACTCTTGTAGTCTTGTTTCTGTTTTTCATTTTTTAATTAATATATTGTTCAGATTTGACAATAAAAATCTATAATGAATTCAAACATTTGTAAAAATGGGAAAGAGTTTGATGGTAAAATAATAAGTTATCAATTCTACCAGTAGCAATCACTTGAAGAGGGTAAAATGCATGCTCTTATGTTAACAGGCATATATGAACATGTTAAAATAGAAACAATGATTAATTCATTAATAAAATGATTGTATTTTTTGTAAAAATTTAGAAGAGTATATATATTTTTTCCATTCATGTTTGATTCACATACAAAATATTTATTCGCTATTTTAGAAATAAAAAGTACAACGATAATTATATAAGAAAATAATGAGATATTGTCTTGATATTTATTCCTCATTATTTTAGTGAATATTGCAATTAAATTAATAGATACATAATATATTTAAATTAAGAATTAAATTAGGTTTATCTCAATTTAGGTTTAAAATCCTTTTAAATGTTAAAATTTGTCATATTTTATTGTTTAAAAATAATTTCAATATTTTGTTATCTTTACATATTTAACCTTAAACTCAAGTAAAACCATTTCAATTTTTTTTGTCAAGGTCAATATTTAAATGTGCCTTTTCAACAAAAACTGATTTGAGTGGTTCCACGTCAATTATTCAAATTTTTTTAAAATTTTGGTTATATTTATTTTAATAATTTTAAGAACCGATCAATTTATTAAATTGATCGATCAATTTTCATAAATTAAGAAATTTTTATAAAGCAAAATAAGTCAATTAATTTTTATTTAATAATTTTTAATTAAACTTCAAATTATTCAAATAAGTAATGACTGTATCTTTCAATCATATTTTAAATTCTTTAATTTTATTCAATCTTTAGTCGATTTTACGACGGTTTAATATTTGTTAACCTTTTTTTTTGAAAGGAAAAGATGGGATTGAATTAACGCAAGGGTAAAACAGCAAGTAGACTAGGAGGAGGCAAAGAAAACCACACTCCTAAGCCTGCATCGGAATGGCTACCTGTGGCCAAGACATGAGCAGCAACATTCGCAGACCGATAGATAAAATGACACTGAGCGACTGGAATCTCAGACAAGAGAGATTTACAGTCTTGAATAATTAAACCAAAAGTAGAAACATCATCAAGCGTATCGCTATTAATGGCGTGCACAACCAGTTGAGAGTCAGTTTCTAATAAAACTTTGTTCCAGCCCTGGGCCTTAATCCAACTTAAGGCTTTGCGCATAACAATGGCCTCAGCAATTGTGGCGGTGAAATAACCTGGGTAGTGCCATGCACGACCAGCGATGAATGAAGCACTGGAGTTCCGCACGACA
Organism: Erythroxylum ulei; assembly: GCA_027564395.1. Classification (NCBI taxonomy): domain Eukaryota; kingdom Viridiplantae; phylum Streptophyta; class Magnoliopsida; order Malpighiales; family Erythroxylaceae; genus Erythroxylum; species Erythroxylum ulei. Next base: position 52,888,055 of record JANITX010000210.1, read on the forward strand.
CAACCAAGGCCCACATAACCCAGAGCATGTCCAGTGGAGGCATCAACATTTGCTTTGAGCCAGTCGTCGGGGGGACAGGACCAACGAGGAGTCCGAGGGATCGCAACCAAAGAAGCAGGTGGGGGAGTGTGAACAACCTGCCATGCATGCAAAACATCAGCCGCCATCCGTGCAACCGAACCAGGGTGCCGATGTTTGTGTCGCCAAACCACATCATTCCGATGAATGAAGCACTGGAGTTCCGCACGACACAACTAAGGCCCATATAACCCGGAGCATGTCCAGTGAAGGCATCAACATTTACTTTGAGCCAGTCGTCGGGGGGACAGGGCCACCGAGGAGTACGAGGGACCGCAACCAAAGAAGCAGGTGGGGGAACGCGAACGGCCTGTCATGCATGCAAAACATTAGCCGCCAACCGTGCAACCAAACCAGGGTGCCGATGTTTGTGTCGCCAAACCACACTGCCATGCATGCAAAACATCAGCCGCCAACCTTGCAACCAAACCAGGGTGCCGATGTTTGCGTCGCCAAACCCCATCATTCTGATTAACCTAAAGAGCCCAACAAACCATCATACCTGTACAGGCCTCCTCAACAGTCAAATGAGCAAAAGTATTAGCAAACTAGCCAGGAAAGGAAGCGGCATTTGTGGGTCGAAAACCCAAGTGAGAGTGCTGCCAAACACGAGAAGCAAAGGGATAGTTGATAAGGATATGCAGAATGGTTTCAGAATCGCCATGGCAAACCGGGAAAACATCCACGAGGTCAACGTGGCAAGCGTGAAGCACACGACGTGTCGGCAAAATATTCAGAACCGCCCTCCAGACAAAATTCTGCACCATGGGTGGAACTTGCAGTCGCCAAAGGCGAGACCAAAGTGAACCTTTTGTTTTTAATTTCCAGTCCGTTTCTAAAACTTGTTTTTACTATTTATTTTACATTATAATCTTCAATACTTAGTTTAGGTTCATAGCCTTTTGTCTAACTTTATTACACATCCTTTTAGACAATGTTATTTTATGGTCTAGTTTTAGCCAATCACAGATAAACAATGTTATCTTATTTAACAATTAAAGAAATTAATTGATCAAGGCAATGTTATTTTAATAAATTTTAATAACAGAATATCGTTATAATTCTAAATTGTCAAATCTGAATGGGCCAAATTTCAAGTTAAAAAGAAATTATATGCCTAGACCCAAACTAACCTTTCGTCATCCTTTGGTTATTTACTCCGAAAATGGAAGAGAAGTAAAGCAATTTAGAACATTGTACATATATTCACTACTGTCTCTGACCTCTAATTACAGATGTGGTATATTTCAATGCAGTTGGATGTTTCTCATGAATATGGCAAACATACTAATCAAGGGTGCCAATTTTATGATGATGATGCATTACTATGCACCAGATGTCATTCTGCTCATGATCTTGATATTTTTTTAATGATTAAAAAACTTAAATAATTATATCTTAAGTTGAAAGACTTATGGTGGAACTCAAAGTTAGGCTTTTGACATGAAATATATCTCTTTAAATCGTGGGGATTTGATAATGACTTTACTTTTACATTTGGACATATAATGCTTCAAGAAATGAAACAAAATGTGTTCCTTCTGCAAATATTTTCCTTCTTTCATTAGAATGTTAAAATCCTTCAAATATCATATCAGAGCTTCTCTGATCATTATGGGATTGTATATGAGTGAAAAAAAGTTAAGAAACCCTCATAAAAAAATGTTAAAACACCCGAGAAACTAAGGTTATTCTCTGTGATGAGCACAAGCTGTAGTATTTTTGCTCTTCCTCCATTTTTCGCAAGAGAAAATTATCATATGTGGTCAGTAAAGATGGAAGCTTATTTTGTTAAGTCAAAATGACTTTACGATTAATAATTTTGATGATAAACAAAAAGCAAACGAACGAAAAGCAGACAAATGGAAAGCAGACGAAAGTTATTTGAAAAGCAGACGAAAGTTGAGTAAAAGCAGACAAAGGCTATTTAAAAAGCAGACGGAAGCTAAGTAAAAGCAGACGAAAGCTATTTGAAAAGCAGACGAAAGCTATTTGAAAAGCAGATGGAAGCCAAGTAAAAAGTAGACGAAAGAAAAGCAGACGAAAGTCAAGAAGGAAAGCAGACGGAAGCATCAGTCTGAGTCAGTTACAGAACTCAATTGAATAACCGTTTCTTTAAAGATTCAAGAAGCAGTTTTCAAGAAGCAGTTGAAGACGAAGGCTATAAATATTAGTCATGTCAAAGAGATTATAGACTTTTGGTCAGAGCGAGATTAAAAGCTAATCAATACTTGAGAAATACTGTGCGAACAATTAGAGCTATATTTTCTGTAACAAGCTCGAAACACTTTTAGTTTGAAAGTGATACAGATAACCTGAAGAGGCTAAGTGTGAAAGAATACTGATTGTATAGAGACCTGAAGAGGCTCGGAGAAAAAGAATACTTGTAAAGTTTTGAGAGATAGTGAAATCTCAGAAAGTCATCTGAGGACTGGACGTAGCCCACGGTTTGGGGTGAACCAGTATAAAAATTACTGTGTCAAAATCTCTCAACTCTCTCTCTCTCTTAATCGTGATTTTCGATATTACTGTTTTACGCAAGTTTCAGAAAAAATTTTACAAACGTGATTTACAGTAGTTCTTTTGAAACGAACAAGTTTTGTTTTAAGCGAAAGAAGTTTTCAAAAAGGGGTTTAACGAAAAGTTTACCACAATTCAACCCCCCTTCTTGTGCATCTATCTATCATTACTGAGTATTGTATTAACGTGTGATTCACTTCAGCCATAATATTCTCCTCTACAGTTAGATCTGACAATTTTGATGGATTTTCCTTGTTGGTTCTCCAGTTCAGCCTTGAAGATCTTGAATTTATCCAGAACTTCAAACTATTTCTTAAGCAAAAACACATAATTGTAACGGGAATAATCACCAATAAACGTAAAAAAATGTCTAACATTGTACAACGTAGCTATAAAGGGTCCACTGATATCTGTATGAATGAGCTCTAACAAGCCAGATGCTTAAGCTGACCCCTTTTTCTTTATTTTGGTCAACTTCCTTTAAAAACAGTCAACACATGTTTTCAAAGCATCAAAATCTAGAGTTGAGAGATTGTTTTCCTTTATACCATAACATGTATGACTTTTCCTTAATCAGAGGTCTCTTTCTAATAACAGGTTCAACAATATATTAAGAATCACGTAACTCATGAGGGGTTTTACATTGAAAAATAACTGTACAACTAAAGTATCAATGACAAAACAATAACTCTCTTTTTCTAACACTAATACAAATATCAGATTCTGTTGAAAAGATGATATATAAAATATGTCATATAATGCAAGCATAAACCCTGTATCAAGGTTTAAGCATACATCCTATACAAATTGTACATAAACTTCTTCATTGTTGCCAACCATCATTTTCTCCTAGATCTAAACCCTTAGCAACATTAGACTGACCAATATGCATCTTTAGAGAGGATTTAGATTTCTTTCCTTTGAACCTTTAGGGCTTGACCTTACCCTTTCCTTTAGTTGCTGTAACCAATACTGTATGAGGAGTGTTCTTCAGCTTTTCCTCCTCTGCCACACAACAGTCAATTAAGGTATTAATATCCCAAGTCTCATCCTGAGAATGATATGTCGTCACCATAATACTAAAATCTGGAGGGAGTGTGTTCAGATCCTGGTGAGCTATATAGACATCAAGAATTAGAAGATTCAGTGCCTTCAGTTTACTATAAAGACATACCATTCTTGCAATGTACTCCTGCACTCCCCCTTCTTCAGTGTACGTCATGGAGAATAATTCTTTCAGTAAGGCACTTATCTCTATATTAGATGAGACCTTATACTTTTGGGAATCATTATTAAGAAACTCCCGCACTATGGTTGTCTTCGAAAGTCCACTAAGTAGATAGTCAGGTGTAGAACTTTTAATGGTCATATAACACATATTGCTTAACTGATTCCAAGCTACACTGCTTTATCAACCTCTGAGCTGTTGGATGTAGGTGGAGATGACCTATCCGTACGTATGGCCATGTAATATCTGCCATCTCAATTGCATTCAATACATCCTCCATCCACTTCTTCAAATTGAAACTAATCAGGATTTTAGTGGTGACACTGGTTTCATTGATAGAAAAGATGATTGAAAAATGACAATGAAAAAAATAAGCACAAATGTAGGATAACAGTGATACTCAAAAGTCATAAAATAGTATCTGTACCGAGAATCCGATCACACATATTATGAAATACATATGGGTTGAATACATAATACATGCAAATCAGACCTCCACATAAAAGCGATTAAAGTACATACCATCAACTCTTATGACACTACAATTTATGAGTGACTAGATCATTTAAGCAATAACTTCCTCCATCTAATGCCTTTATGCACATCTCAAAATCTTATGTAAGGCCAACACCTATGGATAGAATAACCAAACATAAGACCAGATACATCCCCCAACATGCAAGCAAAATAATTTAAAATACTAACTCAAAAGGTAACAGTGGTGATTACATTCTCATCAGTATCTAAAAGGTCTACAAACACAAGGGATGCACCTGTATGTTATCCTCACATTCTTTATAGGCATATGGTATGTGACAATATACCATCAATAAATGTAAAATCTAGATGCACAAACCCATTATCATACACTAGTGTTGAAAACATTATTAATAAACTTTATTTGAGACTGTTGTCGTAAAAAATCTCAATCAAAGCTACTATGTGTGTTACCGAACATTGAGCCTACCAAACGAGACATAAAAACTTAAATTATCGCCCTCATGTTAAGTTTGAAGCACATAACTCAAAAAAGGCTTTAGAATTCCATATTTCCTTTTTCTAGAGTTAAATTACCAATGTAATAAATTTAGAACAATTAAAAATTCACTTTATTAATTCCTCAAACTAAAAAATTGACCTAAAATAACCTGGTGTATCTTTACAGGAATTTTGAAAATTTTGAGTTTTTTCGGTGTCAACATTAGCATTCACTATAGTGCTGATGTCATTATGACATCATGGGTGCGTGTGGCTTGGATGACCCATGTAGTGTACACACCAACCCTGACGCACCTCCGAATGCGTGAGGCGCTTGCGCTATATGCATCCCACGAGCACAGACACGCACACTCACCTAACTTGTTTGGAGCGTGTATTACAAGCTCCTGACATAAGTCCTCACCCGTATGCACCACTCATCGGGATAGGTAACTAGTGCATATGATGCACGGTCCTGTCTCGTTACAACCTTTCTGTTATTGTGCTCGATGTGCCATAAGTGTCCTCCATCCACCACGTCACTCATGGTCCATCCCTCTAGAGTGTGTCATTCATGTGCCAAACTGAATGCCCTCCCATGTGCACCGTGCACATGTCAGGTGCTTATAGCACACTCAACCGAAGGTATTCGCTGAAGGCGACGATCTAGACAAAATTTGGGCCAATTTTTCTATCTTTGAAGCTAGTTTTCAACCCGTTTTTCAAGGATAACCACATGTAGCACACTTTCAAGCATTTATACGCAAGAAAAAACTAAAAACCAAATCGTTTTTTTCCAAAACCCTTATAGAGAAAAATCGAAAAATCTTCATTTTTAACCACCCAATCACATAACCACTATGATACCATATATAACACGTAACATGAGCCTTTGTTACATATCTCAGATTGAACATGAAAGGAAAATGACAAAGAAATGCAAAAATACCTAATTTCAGTTCCATAACGTTCGGAGGAGCTTTCCGAGGCTAAAATTAGCGCGAATCCTTCGACGCCTTCATGGATCTACTCACCGAAGCATGATCAACGTCTTTCTGTAGTTTTCTTAAAATGTGAACCTCTAAATGAGTCAGAGTAACTTTACGTTTACAAATTACTTAAGTAACTATATAAGAATTTAACCTCTATATATAGCTTCCATATCGAGCTTCCTTATCATAAGCCCAATATGGGTTTAGTCCACATTGATTTGGGTCTGTTTTCTCCAAGATTTCGGTTCATTAACCTAGATCATTTATTGAGTTATTTTATTATCTTATCCGAATCAAATTATGTAACTTAACTGATAAGTTATTGAAAAATCGATAAAATACAATTAATTGTTGTCCATTTTTATCCAATTAAAGTAAATCAAACCGAAAGTTTGAAAATTGAACTGAAAATTAGATGATTCAAAATTTTTACGATTAAACTAGTCGAAGCGGTTGAATTTTTTAATCATTGGGTAAGACCAATATGGTAATTATATATATATAAAATGCTAAGTATAAATTTTACATTTGATATTATTTGTATTTGACAAAAACTTAAGGGTGTTGAGTGTAAGGATCACATTTCAAATATGAACATAGAAAAAGATCCAAATGACAAAAATTTTAAGCAAGGAAATTAAAGTTCTAAGAAATTCAAGAGTGAAAAGTACGATTATCCCCTTTGACATCCTCTTCCAAGGAGTTCAATCATCCTTTGTACTTTCTATCTTAATGCTAATAGAGGTAATAGGTTATTATGCATTTGTAGTTCTATCAGATTTCTCTACTCATACGCTTTGGCTGACTTTCATTTTTATTCTGTTTGTTATATGAAACCGGATCGAAAGATCATATTTCACTTTGCAATTCTAATACTAAATACACATTTCTAATAAAAGAAAGAAAATCAAATTAACCGAACTCTAAACAGATGCTTATATGAACAACTTTAGAGATACCCATTTCTACATCCAACATCTCACAAAGGCTATCTCGCCTCATCCATTCGTAATTGGGAGAAAATTTCAGCCGCCAATGAGTTAGAATTATCCCCACTCAAGATGGGAACATCATCTTTCTCAGAGTAGATCACAGACGGAAAGGTTTGAACAATAGGCAATGACGAGGTATTAGTCCTGCTGTAGGTATTAGTCCTGCTGTCCTCATGTGGACCTCTCCAAGTTGCTGTTTTCTGTAATTGCAACGCATACTCCAAGTCCCATAGCACATCAGCCATTGTAGGTCTATCCGACTCATATTCTAGCAGGCATTTTTCTGCTGTCTCTGAAAATTTTCGCAGTGAATTCGGATTGATATGACCCTTTATAGTAGGATCTATAATATGGTCAAGTATGCATTGGTCCTTGCAAAACATCCACCAGTCAGCTAAATTTACTTGATCTCTTGGAAGGAGGTTGTCGATAGCTGGTCTTGCACATAGAACTTCCAGCAGAACTACTCCGAATGAGTAAACATCTGATTTTTCGGTCAGTCGTTGTGTCCTGAAGTATACAGGATCGAGATAACCAGCAGTTCCTTTGATAGATGTCGTGACATGGGTTTGATTAGGATCGCCTAACCTTGAAATACCGAAGTCAGCAACTTTAGCAACATAATTTTCATCGAGCAAGATGTTGGTGGACTTTATGTCTCGATGAATGAAACCCCCACTAGCACCTCTGTGGAGATAGTGAAGACCCCTCGCTGCACCAATGCAAATTTCAAGCCGTTGCTTCCAAGATAATGGCGGAAAAGCCGAATTGTAAAGGTGGTCTCTCAATGTGCCCCTTTCCATGAACTCATATATCAGTATCATTTCAGACTTCTCATCACAATACCCTATTAAAGAAACCAAATGTCGATGATGAATTCTGGACAAGACCATTATCTCTGTTTGAAATTCTGGAAAGCCTTGCCCTGAACCTGACTCACCTCGTTTTACTGCTACTTTCGTTCCATTCTTCAAAGAACCTCTGAACACTGATCCAAATCCTCCCTTACCAATTTTCATTTTGGCATCAAAGTTTTTCGTTGCAAACTGAATTTCAGCTAGTGATATCTTTAATCCAAGGCTTATATTCGGAGCAATGGAACTGATGACGATCCCGTTATGCACCCTGCTGCAACCTTGAACAGATGACCAGTCCCGCGTTGCAGCTGTTTTTGATTTCCTGCGCCTTAAAATCAAGGCTAAAAGAGCTGCGAGAATCGAGGCGAGCGCCAAACTTCCAAGGCCTGTACTAATGATAACGGACAAATGAATCTTGTGCTTGGACTTGGAGCCTGATTCCCCCAAAAGCTCCATTATCTCGACGCCATTCAAGAAGGCATTTTTATACTCGGAATCCCGGCGAGGGACTATAGAGATATTAAGAAGCCCAGAATCATCAGAATCTACCACAAAATCTTCAAAGAAAGGGGTTTCCAAATTTTGAGTTGTTGGTAGGAATCAATTTGATGACTAAACTTGCTATAGATATAGAGATCGAAGACTATGTCACCATTTGATGAGCTAACAATGTCACAGAAATGAATCCGAATGAAGTGTCTGGCATTCTCGCTCACTTTAAACGACCACGTTATGTTAAAGAACTTGGAATCTCTACTACTATTAATATTCATCTCTTTGGCACTCTGCTAGACTGAATCTGGCGCAGTATATCTGCTGATTCCTGCTGGATAATTAAGCTTAGCAGTGTACACAGCAGTGTTTTTTGCAGCTTCAGCATAATGGAGATAGCTATTATCCGGGATCCAATATCGCCATAGTGTATCATTATCTGGTGTTATTATGTATCCTCCAACATTGATTCTATGAATAGTCATTAAAGCCTTTGAGAGTAAGCTACTGAAACTACCACTTCTTCCCATAGAACTAACATGGGGGGCTTCATCAGGAAAGAAGCTCTCGGGAAGAGGGAATACTTCTATGGCAGTGGCAAAGGCGAAAAATGACTCTCGAGGAACAAAATATACCGTGAATTTGCTAAAACTGACACTAAGAAAGAATTCCTTTATCACAGGACTGTTGCTACCATTTCCTACGCTAAAATTACGCAACAGAGAAAACCCAGAGGCTGAAACATCGAAAAGAGCTCCAGAAAGATTAGCTGGAGAGGAAAAAGCAAAGAAGTGAAGTCGAACCAGGTAAGTACCCTTGATGGTGGTTTCGAATTCGTACGAGGATTGTTGCCTAAAAATTCTTGCTGTTTGATAGAGAAACGACGTGGTTGTAGATTTGTTGACATCCTCAACTGTGCTGCTCTTCTTCTTCTTCAACGCAAAGGAACTGGAATTCACGTCCCCAATGAATGTCCGAGAGGGAGTAATGAAACTGGAGCTTGAAACACAGTTGATGAAGTACTCTTCTGGTCGAGTATAAGCTGAGGAGTGACACAGTTGAGCTGAAAAGAAGTAGAGGACAAGCAGAGGAAGATAAAATATAGAGCTTTGAAGTGTAAGGCTCTGCATGATTTCATCGAAAATGGTGAGACGATCAGTTTTTTGTGATGATTAAAGTGAACAAGAGAGTCGTGTCGACTTTTTGCATTTTACAGTGCGTGCACTTTGGTCGGAAGACTTTGACAAGCCGAGATATGGATTAGTCAACGGTTCAACTTTTGTCGGCAGATAAACGAGGAAATGAACTATGCATGCTATGAAGTCGGTGACACTGGCATAGCGTTTATATGTAATTAAGTCTTTAAGGTTAATGTTGTTTATTTGTTTGAAAATCTAATTTTTAGGCTAATAAGATAGAAAGGACATAATTTAGGCCAACGTACAAAACACATAAATGAAAGACAAAATGTTGAAAAGTTTACAGAACTCATGGTTAATAGAAATGGGATGTTTTTTTTGGTAAATTAGAAATGGGATGTTTACATCACACAAGAATTGTTTTTTTTTTCTATAAATATCAAACAACTTTGGCACTGTTTAGTTGGAGGATGAAAAGCTTACAAAATCTTCATAATATGACAAGTTAGTATTAAGATATTTGAAGGCGTTGTTAGGAAATCAAGTGGTTTCAGGCATGTACTAAATTTGAGGAAGAACCTGATCTATTTGATCACCTAATGAAAAATAAAAGACTTTTAGTGAAATAAGAAACCTTGATGTCTTATAGTTTTCATTTACTTGGTACATGTATATATAGCATAATCTATCTATGGTAAAATACACAAAGTTGGTGTAAATATATTCTATACAATGGTCAGCTCCAGATTTTATGGTTATAGAAAATCTATCACATATAATAATTAGCTAGTAATTGTAGGAAATAGCTTCCAACACTTCCCCTCAAGCTAGATCCAGGGATTTACGGATCCATGCTTGCTCAAAAGTTAGTGAAATTAACTCATCGACAGTACTTTGGTTAACATATCGACAAGTTGGTCATTGATTCTTACATAATAAGTGCTAATAAGTTTAGACTAAACTTGCTGAGAACATAGTGACAATCTACTTCTATGTGTTTTATCCTTCCATGAAACATAGGATTGCCTGCAATAAGCATGACAGCTTGGTTATTACAAAAAAAGCATCATAAGATTATGATAAGGGCACCTTATATCATTAAGAAGATTCTTAAGCTATACTATCTCACAAGCTGCTAAGGCTATCATATGATACTATGTTTTAGCACTAGACCAGGCCACCATATTCTGTTTTTTACTTTTCCTTTAGAGAAGGTTACTAACAACAAACATACAATATCCTATAGTAGATCGACGGTCAAGAGTGTTTTCAGCCTGACCTGAGTCATTATAGCCCATTGTATACCCATTTTTCGTCATAACCATTCCACGTCCTATCGTCCCCTTCAAGTATCGTAAAATGTGTTTCACCATATATAACAGATGGTTAGTTGGTGTATGCATATGTTTACTAACAAGATTTACTGTAAAGGAAATATTAGGCTAGGTGATAGTCAGATATATAAATGTTCCCACAATCTTCTGAAAATGACTTGGCGATTCAAAGACTTCCCCCGGCCCGCTGAATCAGGTTTTTTGTTTGCTGTCAAGAGGTGTAGGTGCAGGTTTAAAGATGAGCATATCAACATCTTGAAGCAAATCTAGGATGTATAGACACTAATTAAAGAAGAATCCCTTATGAGAAGTCTCCATTTTAATGCCTAAAAAGTACTTCAAGGGACTAAGGTCCTTAATTGGAAAGTTGTGCTAAAGATTTTTCTTCAATTGAGCAGTATAATTGGTATTATTTCCAGTAATAATGAGATCATTAACATAGATAAGTACCATCAGTTTGTCAACTTTTCCGAGTTGAACATATAAAGGGGGATTATCTAAGCTTTTTGAGAAACCAAGAGCTTCAAGAGCAAAATTTAGCTTCGCGTGCTGTGCACAGGGACTTTAGTTTAATTAATAAATAGACTTGTGAAGTTTGCACACCAAGAGATAATTACCACATTGAGAATGTCCAGGAGGAATCTTCATGAATACTTATTCTTCAAGATCGCTATATAGAATTGCATTCTTTACATCCATTTAAGGTAAATAGCATCCATTATTAACAGTAATGGACATAAACACTATAATAGTGGTTATTTTGGCAACTAGAGCAAAAGTTTCCTTGTAATCAAAACCAAAATTTTAAAGGAACTTTATAAGAAGAGCTTATTAAAAGGCGTCAAATGCTAAAAATTAGACTTTACCAAGTTTTTTCTGTTCGGTAAAACTTATAGCTTTCAAGAATACAGTGTTTTAGGAGCAATATATGTTAGGACAAAATTTAGAAATATCGTTTTAAGTCCCGTATAGATCAATATTGGTTTAAAGGTGGTATAAGTGACAATAGAACAAACTGGAACAAAAGTTAAAGGGATTGAAAATTCTAGTTCAAGAGGTAGAACAATGTTAGGAAAAGAGTATCAACATAATATAGCCAATTATAGAGTAACATATACCATCATTCTGCCAGGTAGATTTAGTTGGGAAGACTCAATCTCGTATGCACTAATTGTTAGTAATGGGGATCCAATTATATTTTAGGGGACTATGTTCAATTAGGAGAAAGATCCGTAGATAAGAGCTATACTGAAGGATGTGAAGTTTTGCAAAATCATGAAATTGAATTTATCTGTCAAATCTTATTAGAAAAGGTTCACAGTTCAAAGAATGCAACTGCCATATTGACAAAGTCAGTCATCGTGAAAAAGTTCAAGCATTATTTAGACTTGATTAATGTATCAAAGTAGTAGACATAATTATAAACCAACCTATGTACCATATATTTGCTAAGATAGAGATTAAAGTGTATAGATCATGTACATGAACTTTTATAATCTTAGATACGTTTCTTGGAGTATGTTGGTTGAATATAGTTATTCTCTAAGGTGAATATTGTTGTGATGACTTATATACATAGACATGCAAGCTTGAAAGTGTTTCTCGGAGTGTTATCTAAAAACAATATATTCATCAAGGTGGAGATTATTGTGTGTAACTCATATATATGAGTGTACATTCTTGCAGTATTTCTAAAAGAACATGATTGTTTCTTGAAAGTTTTTAGATGAAAATGATTGCCTGTCAAGGCATGTTCTTGTCTGAAATATAGATACACACTAGAACATAAGCGTGTCTGTGTATAGTAGAGAATTTTCTAAAGAAAGAAACAACTTAGATACAAATGGGATGGAGTCAGTATCCATATATATGGAGAAATAGTAAATTAGACGTCTTAAAATACATACATTCTTGTGCATATTTTCTACTATAGAAAGAAACAGTAAGAAATATGGCTTGAGATATAGCCGCACTTCAAGTTGTGTTCATGATAGGTTATCTTATTTGAAAATGGACTTTTTAGGTGGATTTTAAACTTCAGATGATTTATTAAAGTCATGTTTAAGTTAAGTTTGATATGATGCAAGTTGTGTTAACCTGTATTAGCTAGATTTAATATATTAATATACATGTTATAAACCTAGTTATATAAGAGAGGAATATGTAATCTTCAATAGGTAAGTTATTAATATAGCAGAAACAGTCATTTTTATTCCTTAGGATGTAGGCACACTAAATTAATTGAACCTTGTTGTTTCTTTAATACCACTACAACAAATAAGACCATTGGCTACGATTAGTCTTATTTGTTGTAATGGTTAAAAAATAAATAAAAACATAGAATGACCTAGGGTCGGTCTAGGGTGGGTTGGAGCTTGGGCCCAAATGCTAACTTTTGGACAATAATTAATTAAAATTTTAACAGTTTTAATACAGTTAAGCGAATCAAATTTGATCTAGATAAAAATAATAAAGTAGTCCAGTAAAGGATCTGAATAATAGGTTGAATTCCAACGAGAAAAATGGACCATAATTAGTGTAGACCGGATCTATATTGGGCCTATGATAGGGAAGTTCGATATAGATACTATATATATAAGGTTAAGGTCATCTACAACTACTTAAGCAAATCGTGATCATATGGATATTCTGACTATTAGAAATTTTCCTTAAGAATGAAAAACAATTAATTACAATTTTAATGGTTTAATAAATGTATGATTAAGCGAATCAAATTTGATTTTGATAAAGATAATAAAGTAGTCAAATACAGGATCTGAATTAATGGGTCGAAGTCCAGTAAGAAAAATGGACTGTAATCAGTATGGACCAGATTTGTATTGGGGAAATCCGATATGGATGCTATATATATAAAGTTAAGGTCTCCTACAACTATTTAACTAAATCTCAAATGTACAGATACTCTAACCTTTCAAGAGATTCACAGATTAAGAAAGCTATAGAAAGGAGTTAACGATGTTTCTGTGATCAACCTTTGTAAAGGTCGAAGAGAAAAGCTCGTTGAAAGTCAAGGATGCGAAATCAGGTATTTTTTGTGTTTTCTTGATTTGTTTCCTTTCATGTTCGATCCTAGATGTGTAACGAAAGCTTGTGTTACGCACTACATATGGACAACCTTTGGTTTGGCAAAAAGAGAAGAAGCAGAAAGGTATGTGTAGAAAGGAAGTTAGACAGACATAGCCATAGCCATAGCCATAGCCATAGCCATAGCCTGTGCTGTAGTTCATACATTGATCCCAAATACTCGGAAGAAAACTAATTAAAAATATTGTAATGAATCATTTGCTTTGCTTTACCTTACCTCGAGCGATGATGCCTCATCTTCAACCAGAATTTGGAGATTGATGAGATATTTATATTAGATGATAAGAAGTTTGTAGCCTGGAGAAGCGAGACGGATAATAATGAAATATTTGTTAGTTAACCCTCCATATTTGACGTTTGCAGCCTTTATAATTGTAAAAAGTAGCCTCCATAATTGAAAGAAAAAAATGGTTTGTGTTTGAATTTAATTTGGTTTCTTCCTTCTTCTGTTGTATAAAGAGAGAGGAAATGATTGCATCGTGTAACGAATAAAAAACAAGAGAGTGAAGAGAGAAAATATTAGTAAGTGAGAGAGAGTTTTAAACATTTTTGATTAAGTCCTCGATCGGATGGTTGTTTGTGGTCCGATCGAGTGGGAGAGAGTTTTAAACATTCTTGATTGAGTCCTCAATTAGATGGTCATTTATGGTCCAATCGAGCTCAAACTTTGAAGGATTAATCTACACTAGTAGTAGTTCATATCCAACGGTCAGAATCATGATCGTAGTTTTTGGTGATTCGTGGTCAAAGTTGGGATTGGCTTTTGGGATCCTGAAATTCCAACATTAGGTAGTTTTGATCAAGTTCACGATCGGATGGTGAAACGTGGTTCAATTGGGTTGAAACTTTGACAGCTGGTAGAGGACATGTTGATATTGATATCCAACGGTGGGTTTGCTGTTTGGAGACCTTTCCTGCTAGGGCTATTTTGGAAACTGTGATTCTAAGTGATTTCGCGAACTCTCTTATTGATGTTGTTTATTGTTGTTATTGATGTTGTTGTCGAGAATTGTAGTATTCTTGATACTATTGTTTTTGCCTCTAGTGGGATACTAGAGAGAACTTGTTGTTGTACCCATTATTTGTTGATAGTGGAGATTTTACCTGGACTTCGGTCTCGTGGTTTTTACTCCTCACATTGAGTAGGTTTTCACGTAAATTGTGGTGTTAATTTTATCGGGTGTTGTATTAGATTATTTCATTGACTAATTATTTCATAAAGGGTTACCCAAGTAGAGAGAATTAATTTATATTTGGGGTCATGCATAACACTTTGTTATTGTATCGACTACTTGGTGAGTCACTTCTACTACATTTATCAGCATTTCTCCCATCAAATTGGTATCAGAGCTCTCAAATTTGGATGCATTTATTATCTTACGCCAAACATGGAAGGAAAAACAGGGAGGATGGTGAGTTTGAATGTGTTGGACCCCGATCTTTTAGTGGAATTTAGAAATAATAAATGAAATTGAATGAGTGTTTTTGTATATGTATTATGTTATAGATGAAATTGTGCTTTAAGAAAATTAATGAGAA
>JANITX010000210.1:53017730-53028085 GCA_027564395.1 Erythroxylum ulei
GTGTTCGGCAGCCAAAGCCATCTAGAATCATGGATCCAAACAATGATGTTCAGCCCCAGCAAAATCCGACTGAACCAGGTTTGATCTTTTTGTTAGAACCATTGATAAATTCGTGTGAAATGAATGCATTTCTACTAATTTTATTAGTAATTATGATTCTATTTTAATTTATTATGCTAAAGAAAAAAGTTGTGAGACTCAAAGAAAAATATTAAAGATATATTACTCTACTAATTATGGAACTAGATGGATCCTTTAAAATACAGTTAAAATATGATAGCTTTTGAAGAAACAGCAACACTATAAGAACTCATATAAAAGGAACCTGCAAAGTATTAAACAGACACAAGCAAATAAAAATAAAGAGCAACTAGTCCTATGTAACTTTAAGACAAAATCTTGTTGATAATTGGGCGCGATTTGCACAGAGCCTCCAGTGGCTTGATCTTATGCATCGTAATTCCTTTACCTTCAGTCATGTCAATTTCGGTGTCATCCACCCTCCTCCAATCAAAGCATTGAACCAATGTGGCCAACGTTAAACCAACCACTCTATGCGCTAAACCTGACCCAGGACAGGATCTTCTACCCAACCCAAATGGCATTAGCTTATGACTCTCTCCATCCCCACCGTCAAATCTCTCAGGAACAAAATCCGTTGGCTTATCCCAAAGTGTAGGATCTCTATGTATGGTCCATGCATTCACCAATAAAATGGTTCCTTGCGGAACGTCATAATTTCCTACTGTGCAATCATCAGAAGCCATGTGCGGAACTAACAGAGGAGCTGCTGGGAACAAGCGAAGAGTCTCAAAAATGATATTCTTGAGATAGGGTAACTTGAAGGTAGTCGGTTCATCTACTAAACATTCATCCCCAACTTCAGTGTCTAGCTCCTCTCTAGCTTTCCTAAGTGTGGTGGGGTTGTTTAGTAGATTAGTCATTGCCCATTCCATTGTGATAGCTGATGTATCAGTTCCGGCCAATAGAAGAACCTGTGGGTCAGGAATCCGATAACAAGGGTCATGTTATTATTAGTTAACGATCAGAATGGCACACCAGATCATCGTGAACAAAGCGACAAATACACTATGAATCATATCGTTCTAACATGTGGCGCATGATATGTGCCACATGGTTTGGTGGTGGAGAAAGTTCATCATCTTCCATCTTTATTAATCTATACGTAACATGTATAAACTAATGGAACATAAGATACAAAAGTACATTCTCTAATGGCAGCAAGGTTCTAATCCACCTCAGATAGCGGTTGGCTAGGCAGTGATTCTTGTAAATTGCCATTTTATTAAAAACAAGACTCAAATGCGCATAAAGTTGCTAATGAACTAACGCTCACTTTCTGATCTTCCTGACGATCTTGTAAATTGCCAATTTATTAAAAACAAGACTCAAATGCACATAAAGTTGCTAATGAACTAACGCTCACTTTCTTTCTTCCTGACGATCCATCTCTAAAAGGCAAAAGCATCGAATCCCAGAACATAAAACACAAAGAACATGTAAAGAGTATAGTTCACTAACCAGTATGAAACCTTTGATGATCTCATCAGTATAATACTCAGGATGTGACTCTTGCAAAGAAAGGAGATGTCCAATTATGGTATTCTTGTTCTTCAAGTCCCCCTTTGTCGTCCTATGTTCAGCAATCAACCCTTGTAAGAACTTATCAGTCTCGTTGGCGAGTCTAGTGACACTCTTCTTAAACTTACCACCATCAATCCAGTTAAATATGGGCAAGAAATCTCCTGGATTCGACGTCCCACCAAAGCTCACAAGCTCTCTCATTATCCCCCTGAATCGCTTTGCCTCAGTCTCATCACTTACGTTGTCGCCATAATACCTCTTCCCCGCAACCATTCTCATCATGATATTGAACGTCAGCTCTTGAAACATTGACTTCAGCTCCACCAAGGCAAAATCTTGACGTGAGTCACGGGATAGTCTAGCGACGAGCCGCTTGACTTCGTCTTGTCGAATGTTTGAAAGCACGTTGAGACGATGAGCGGAGAAGATTTCAATTGCTCCGACGCGGCGAAGGTTGCGCCAGTGGTCGCCGTACGGAGCTTGCGTCAACGTGGTGTAGTTGTAGCCTAAGAGCTTGCCCACAAACAACTTTGGGCGGTTGGCGAGGACTATATCGTTCTTTGTGAAGCATTCTTCGGCGGCCGCCGACGAGGAAACCACGACAACAAGTTGGGACCCAAATCGGAGGGAGTAGATGGGCCCATATATTTTGGCCAGTTTGTGAAGAGTACGATGCATGGGTGGCTTCAGGAGGTGAAGGTGGCCAATGATAGGCAGGGTTCTTGGGCTTGGAGGAAGATTTGTCCGCCGAATTTTCGACTGATAAAACTTTAAAGCGACGAACAAGAAAATGAGAGAGTGAAAAAGGTACATGAACAGGACTGAGACCTCCATTGCTGCTTCTTGCCGATTGTTCTGAGTACTGCAAGTCTGGGGTGAGTCTTATTCTATATAAAGATATATAATATATACATGAAATTGATCATCTAAAATTTTACATTTGTTTAAAGTCAACCTAATGTAATAGCAGAACACTGCGCTAGTGGGGACCAAGAGGAGCAAACAATTGACCAATGAAAAGATAATTTTCTTATATTGTTGAGAGGCTCTTAGCTTCTAGAATTTTCTTTGTTTGGCTAGTTGAATTTCAGCCATTTATTTAGACGAAGAGAAAAGAATTAGAAGTTGAAGATAAATTTTTTATCTATTTTTTATGTTCCTATTTTATCTTATTAAATTTTAGCCATTTATTTATATAAGACCTACATAAATAAATAACTGAAATTTAATAAGATGAAATAGAGATAGAAAAAATAGATAAAGAGTCTGTCCCCTACTCCTAGTTCTTTTCTCTTCATCAAATTGAGTACACGAAAATGAAAATATCAAAATTCAACAAAAATTATACCATGATTTACCACACTGTGCTTTTTAAGATGCAAAAACAACTTTATATATGAAATTATGGCCTGGAATAGTTATTAAGAAATAATAGATCAATTCATTTTCTTAGCGATGATGATATCGACACATAACTTATTTTTCCTATCAATGAGTGCCTCAAAAGTCATTGTCGAAAAAGACTAATAATGTATTAATGGAAATGATTGAAACAAGTTAAAATTTGTTAAGAACTATACACCAGTTTGTATTTTATGGAAAAGAAACAACAATTTCTGAGAATTATAAGATGCTCCTTTTCATAGTCTGATATTATATTTGTGATGGAGATGACACCTACCAATGTCCATGCGAAAATGAGATGAGGATGTGAATTAAATACTACGACCTGCTGCATGACTCTTGGTGTGAAATTACGTCAGTGAGGACGCAAGGTGTTTGTGTGTTTCTGTTCTAGATAAGAATAGGAGGGCCTTAGGAAAGTACAATCCAAGTTCATCTTCAAATTGCCTTGTGCTTTTGCTGACATCTTGTCATACGTAAGATGAACACATGTGCTGTTTCTTAATAACAAGTGTACTAAGAAAATGTGCATCTAGATCTCGAAGAGAGATGAAGCTTTTCAAATCTCCGTGTCTTTAGGCCTTTGTTTTTTGTTAGGTGAAGATCCCAATTCTTATCTTTATGCAATAACTTTATTAATAATAATAAAAGTCCACACACGTTCAAATGATGCGCTAATTCGAGATAAGAGCTTATGGATATCGCATCGAAATTAATAGTTGGTCGAAATTAGTACTTGGTCCTAGATTTGTTTTCTTTATAGTATCCATACCAATTAATATTAAGTATTTTTTTGAATAATTTTTAAAGAAATTACAAAATAGTCTCAAAATTTTAAAAATTATAAAATAATTATTCAATATATTATATTATACATAATTTCTTATTTTATTCATAATTTCTTATTTTATTTCAATTCTATCTAAAAATCATAATAATATGGATTTGATATGCCAAATTTTTGATTATTTTTATTAATATTATTTTCACATATTTCTCATAAATTAAGATGAAAAAAGATTGCTTAACTCTTATACAAATATAAAACTAAGAATAATACAAAGCAAAATTATGTATTTATAATAAATAAATTTAATTTCAAATATTATCTTTACATATTTCAAATGTTATAATAATTTTTCACAAGCTATATCCTAAAAATTATATAGATTGCACTATGAAATATATAAATTTTAAAAATATTTGTTAAATATATTTAAATTATTATATTTAGTTTTATAATTTATGATCACTTTGATAAGTCTAATTACATAAAAAATTATTTAATACATTCTTATTTGTATCTTTACTATTTATTAAATAAATTATAGACAATTTTATCATATTTCTTTTTATGTATATGTAATTATTAGTTTATATAGGAGAAATTTGAAAAAAATTTCAATTTAATCCCTAGAAGTTTTTTAAAATTAAAATTCTAATTGATATTTGACCAGTATTTTAGTTACCGACCTGTACCAACTGAAACAGTCAATACTGTATAGTACTCTTTTGTTGGTATCAATTTATGGTTGGTATCAGCCAGTATGATGCCGTATTCAAACCTGTGGACTAGAGTTTATAATAAATTTTATAGTAAAAAAATGAATATTTTCAATAATATCCACATAGCAGTTTCTCAGTTTTTTAGAAGAATGAGCAAAGGTGCTAGCTCCTTATGCTTAGTTCTATTTATAGAAAAAAAAAGTATTGGGTTTTTAATTTCTATTAAAATTAAATACATCAATTATGATTAAAGTATAACTCTAATTATAATTAATTTAATTTTAATAAAATCAAATATCTCATATTTGATCCATAAAGTTTCTCAAATTTTATAATTAAGTCCAACTTAATTGAAATTGATTTTTCTCCTTGAAATTGCCCTTTATGCATGACTCATTAGGTTCCTAATATATTGAAAATTATTATAAAATATAATTTTAATTCATAATTAAAATCAAATAAATTAAAACTCATTTTAATTTATCTTTAATTTTCTAATTTTTCAATTTATAATCATAGATCAAGATTGACATCTAACAACATGTCATTAATTGCCCAAATATCAAGATTATCAAAGTAGTTTGACTTAACATGTCCATTCATGATTATGATGTATAATTTAATCATTTTGTCATCCAATG
Organism: Erythroxylum ulei; assembly: GCA_027564395.1. NCBI lineage: Eukaryota > Viridiplantae > Streptophyta > Magnoliopsida > Malpighiales > Erythroxylaceae > Erythroxylum > Erythroxylum ulei. Next base: position 53,022,887 of record JANITX010000210.1, read on the forward strand.
TTCCAAATGGACAGAGTGTGGATCTAGTGTTTACTCCTTTGTATCCAATTATATTTATTCTTGCTAATTAGTAATTGATTTATAATTGATATTTGAAAACACCTTTTCAAATGTTAATTTAATTTGGCCAGAAAATTCCTTAAATCACTACTAATGAAGAACAATAGACATTCTCTTTAATTACTTTAGAGTGACGAATGCTTTATTAACTCACTTAGCTATCTTTATATGATTCATATTGCATCCAAGTACTACCGACTCAATTATCCTAAGATAGTTCATAAGTAGCATCAAAACACAGTAGTTCTCACATGAGATATCTTGTCTCAAGTCTACAAATACATAAGTAATATTCCATTTAGGATCCTCATAGTAGGGTCAATTCAGTGAATTTATTCTCTAATAAGCACCCACACATTAGTTTAAATATTTCTATACTTTAATTTATGAGATTAATTACTTTTTTATGAAAAAGAAACATAACGTGTGCTAGTTTTACCATTTCATAAATATCCCCTCTTGATGAAACCAAAACTAGGAACATTTACGAATATTACGTAAAAGCAAATTGAATCTTATAATTATGATATCACAATAATTTTAATTACACGATAATTATTCAATGGATTTTAACTTTAATATTAAAACATCAAATGCATTTAACATAATACATACAAAATAAAGAATGCCTTTATTAATTAAATAATAATATTATAAATAAAATTGCAACTAACTAATTGGCTACAAGGGCATAAACTAACAATCTCACACTTGCAGCAAAAAGCCAATCACCTATGTATCTAATATCATATCCATCCATATATCAATCATGTCTCTTTTGAGACAATGACTTAGTAAGAGAATCTGCAAGATTCTTTTCAGTGGGAACTCTCTCCAATGCTATGTCTTTCTACTGCACTATCTCCCTAATCAAGTAAAACCTTCTAAGTACATGTTTAGACTGTTGTTGAGACCTTGATTGTTTTGCCTGGACAATGGCATTATTGTCAAAGTATAATAATATAGGCTCAACAATGCTAAAAACCATTCCAAATTCAGTGATAAACTTTTTGATCCAAACTACTTCCCTTGTTACCTCTGACATTGAAATGTCCTCAACCTCGATCATTGAATCTGGAATAGTTGGTTGTTTGGAGCTCTTCTAACTTACCGCACCACTATTGAGAGTGAAGATGTACCCTAATTGTGATCTATATATTGTCATCTAGAGCTGACTGAAAACTGGCATCTAAATACCCTTGACTCTAGTTTAACTCCTCCATAAACTAAGAAAACATCTTTAGTCCTTCTTAAATACTTTAATATGTTTTTTGCAACAGTTTAGTGATACACACTTGGATTTGCTCAAAACCTACTCATTATGTTCAAAGCATAAGAGACATTTGTTCTAATACATAACATCACATGCATGATTGATTTAAATGTCAAAGCATAAGGAAAACAATCCATTTTATCTCTCTCTTCTTGTGTCATAGGACATATACTTTGTGAGAAAGAAATCTTATATGATATGGGTAAGAATCCCCTCTTGGAATTTCCCATGTTAAAATCCTTTAATATTTTGTCTATGTACATAGATTGGGAAAACCTAAACAGCCTCTTTGATCTTTCTCTATAGATCTTTATTACTAGAATATAGGCTGCTTCTCTCACTATATCCTTTATAGAGAAATTCTTGGACAACCAAATCTTTACAGACTAAAGCATTGGTATGTTGTTTCCAATTAGCAATATATCATCCACATATAGCATTAGGAAAATGATTGCACTCTCACCAACCTTCTTATAGACACATGGTTCATCCACATTTTTTATAAAATAAAACTCTTTGGTTATCTCATCCAAATGGATATTCCAACTTCGTGATGCTTGCTCAAGACTTACTTAGTCGATAAATAGACTTTTGCGACTTGCATGCTTGATTAGAAAAATTCTTGGATTAAAAACCCTCAGGTTGTAACATATACACATCCTCCAAAAACTTTGCATTGAGAAATGCTATTTTAACATTCATCCGCTATATTTTATAATCATGATATGTGACTATAGCCAATAAGATCCTTATGGATCTAAGCGTAGCTACTAGTGAAAATGTTTTATCAAAATCAGCTCCTTATTTTTGTTCATAACCTTTAGCCACAAACCTTGCTATATACGTATATACATTACCATCCATGTCAAATTTTCTCTTAAAAACCTACTTGTATCCAATAATTATAATCATATTATAAGCATCAACCAAAGTCCATACTTGATTAATGTATATATATTCCATTTTAGATCTCATGTCTTTATGCCAGTTTAAAGAATCAACTCGTACATAATGAGCCTACTAATTTTAAATAAGTAATGTTAAATATTACTTCTTTAAAATTAGTATGCTTATCATGTATAAGTGATACATTATCCTTCTCTGTTTCTATATGTAGATCTAACACTACATGAAAATGTACATTTAGTGGAAACTAAAGTTGTCACTAAAAGCTTGAATTTTGGTCGCTATTAATTTCTGAGACGATTTTTTCGAGCCATCACTTGCTGTCACAAATACCTCCGTCACTAATAAAATAGTGACAATATTTAAAAATTTGTCACAATTACTTATGATTTTTGTAACCACTTTTTTACTATTGAAATCATTTGTATAAGTGACAAAATTGTACGGTCACAATAACATTACTCCTTTTTTATGATACTGTTGACGACAACAAAGATATTTATAGTGATACATAAAAAATGTCACAAAGATTAATAGTGATACATCAAAAACATCACAAACACTATTAAATTGTGACAACATTTTTCACACTAAAATTATATAAAATTGTAGCAACAAAAATTGACACTTAAGTAAATCTTATCTGTGAAAGATATTTGGTCGTAGATTTTAAAATATTAAGATTTTTAGTTGTTAATTTATTATACAAAAATAATTGATAATTTAAAGCATTGTATATAAAAAGTAAAATATCATTAAATTATATCAACAAAAAGAATATTCTTCTTATACAAGATTTTAATTACAACCTTAATTCTTATATACAATATAATAAATACAAAGACTAGTTTACAAATTATAAATGCTGAGATTATTAAAAAAAATTACAACATAACTAAGACGACTAGCTAGGTTTGTCCATCTCGATGAGAGTAACTTCATACCTCAACCATTATCATTTACGAAAGATAAGCCATGAGAATCATGAAAGCAACTTCAAGATTGATAGAGTGCCTAAAATTATGCATAATTAAGCTAGTTTGTGTTCAATTAGGAAAGAAAAAAGCCATCATATATGAAAGATAAGCCATCATATAATCATAATGGACAATAGCGAAGCAAATAATGTTGATTGCATAGTGGAAATGCAAATAGATCCAGAAACATGATTGAGAAGTAGAACATACCCCATGGAAACTCCTTGTTATGAATGTGTAAGTAAGAATAATCCTGTACCATTTAGAAGACAATTGCCAAATTCAAAAATTTTGAAATTCAAATGTCAAGAGTAAATCCCAACTACAAACTAAGAAAGAAAATTAAGTAGGAGAGCTTAAATCACAATATTAAGATGGTACAGTTTTCAAACACAACAATGAATCTCTAGACATTCTTAATAAAAAGCAAGTGGAAGACTTACATCAATAAAACTGAAAGCTCACAGGAGGCTCTTCAAAGTGGTGATGACCATTAGAAATGTTATAAGGTTCCAACTTTATAAGACAATCCTGCGTGAGAAAGTACCTGAGTAGTTTTGTTCAGTTGGAGTGTGCAGAATTTGACATATGAACTGAAATAGAATTGCTATTAATGGGCTGAATTATTTTTAAAGCTTCTCTAGGATCTTGATGTACTTCCCTATCACCTCAGTTATCGCCTTCTGAGGCACACTGGCAGCAATGGAGATTTCCTACTTTGTCAGGTAGTTGTTCAATTTGGAGATGCTGAAAACAGAAAAAGCCAAGTAAAGAAAACGCTTGAGTGAAAGCAATAAAAGGGGATCCATCCACAAAAGTATTTCAGAATGTGCCACAATGCCACCATTTCTGGGCGGGAAGGGAAAAAGATCCCAAAGATCTTTGAGGACTACTGTTATTAACTAACATAAAGAATGCACAGTAAACAGAAATATCCATATAGTAAAAATATTCAAGTAAAGCAAGGCATTTTCTGAATCATTGTATAAAGCTAAACTCCAGTAAAACAAATTAATTAATTGAAGGACTCATAATTGAAATGAAAAAATGTAACTAAAATGCTCGAGACACCGCATTATCTTGGTTCTCTTGGCCTGTTACAAACAAAACAGAACATCAGAACTAATTACCATACCCTTAAGCTGAATCCAGGTGATTGCATCGTTCAACTCCAACGTTGCATTCAAATTAATAACAATAATAAACATACACCTAGAAACAAATCATTCTAACTGGACATGAAACGAGACAAACCAATACTTAAGGCTTCCCCTAAGGGTATCCATGAATCAAGTACCAAAAATTTAAAAACAGATACGAAGCAACAGAGTAAGAAAGAAAAAAGAGTCTCCGATAAGTGTTAGACATTTTTGCCCTTAACCTTAAGGGCAATATTGTCTTTTTCCTTTTAAATGAACAGTTATTAATTGTAATTTTGGTTTTCAATAAATTACCGGTTAAATTATGTAATTCAATCCAGATAAGGGTAATAAAGTGGCCCAATAAAGGATCTAAATTAATGGGTCAAAGTCTGGTGAAAAAATAGATCCCGTTCAGTGTGAACCCGGTCCATATTGGCCTTGTGATGGAGAAGCCTGATATGGAAGCTATATAAAGGTTAAGGTCTTCTGCAGTTACTCAGTAATTCATGAGCATAAAGTTCTCTGAACCATTAAGAGAGCTCGTAATTGAGCAAACTGTAGAAAGGCCTAGACTGAACGACGGTGAACAACTTTCTCAACTGGCCCCGGTGAATCAGAGCTCGTTCGGATGGCAAAAATCGCTTCAGAAGTCGGAATGAACCCAAAACCAGGTATTCCGCAATTCCTTCATTTTTTGTAATATCCCACCTCCGACGGGAAGGGTAAAATAGTCATTTGGCTAGGGGTGATCGTGACTAGGACTGTGGCATTGTTATGCATACTGGTATTGGTCAACAGTGAAATATGTGCACATGAAAGTAACTGTACATGCATTCATGAT
>JANITX010000210.1:53028185-53039128 GCA_027564395.1 Erythroxylum ulei
ATTGTTTCTCCAAAGAACAATCGTTGGGTTTGTTTGTTTTCCAAAAACATTCAACTTTGTTCATTGTTCCGTTTGGTATGATCGCTAGAATTCTGTCTGACTAGTTGTATGAGAAAATTTTTTTGTGTGATTGTCCGATTTAGGTGATTCCAAAGCTATGGCGTTGTTCACTTCTTAAACTAGCAATCTCCAAAAGGGTTTTCTACCCAGTTCTAACTCCGGTCATCTCAAAATTTCCAATTTTCCCAACCATTGCCAATCAACCGCCCAGCCAGACATGTATTCAGAAAAACCAACCTAGCTCGACCGTCCCTTATCCATTTGACCTAATTCTTGATTCTAAATTGTAGTTCACAAAAATTTCTACAACTTCGCTTGTTTTCTAGAAACCAAATTCTTAGCCGTTTGTCCAGAAATCGACCCCCAATCTGACTGTCTGTTTGTATCCGCGAGAACTCAAAAAATTCTCAAATTTCACAAATCACCTTCGGACACCACTACCACCAACTCCGGCCACCACCAGACTCCACATGCCATCACCTTTTTTGGAATTTAGATATATAATCATGCTTTAGTCTCCATTACATAACAAAACATAACTTAGAGCTTTGGTAACAACTTCTGAAGGTCTCTATTTCCTAGAGTGGCAAGTCTAAGATGTGAGTCTTTTAGAGCGAATGGATGATGGATTCAACCAAGTTCTAATAGGACATTTGACTACTCAATGGTATTGTTGTTAGGTTTTTACATGATAATGTGAATCCAAAGATTTGAAATAACCTAGATTTCGGTATGAGTCACCCAATTTCTTTTGGGCTCCATCACAACTCCCACAATGTCAATAAAAAATAGTCAACTAATCTTAAGAGACCCAATCACAAGAACAAACAACTAAATAATATATATGATAAGAAAACAAATTAAACACCGGATATAATGGAGGGAAAAATCATGGGCTAAATCGATAAGTAAATCCACTAATTTCAAATAGGAACTTACACGAGTTTAAAGTTTTCAAGCTATTGTTTACTCAAAACTATATCACAAAATAACTACAAGTTATCCTACCAAGTTTTAGTATAGGTTGTTACCCCAAATCAAGAATACTATCATTATAATCCTAAAATAAAAACTCAAAAGATAACTTATAACTAAAACTATCAATTATAGAATGATATAGACCTCTTAGCTGACTCTCACTCTCTTTCTATTTCTTTTTTAGTGTTCTTTTCAATTTTCCCAATGAACCCAATTATTTTCCCTTTTATACAAAAACTAGGGTTTCATAACTGAATACGATCACTTACAAAACCATATAGGTGATCGTATATCAACTAAATTTTAAAGATTCGTAGATATATATTGTCTCAATCAGTCACACAGTCCATTTATTCATATCATTTCATGATATTGGGATGTATTAGATACTTACCTCCCAATGACTCCTATTCAATAAGACTGTAGATATCTAAATGCACTAGCCCTATTTTTCTATCCTTATAGATCTTCTATTTTATGACACTTTGTGATACTTTCTTGCTAAACAATGATCGCATAGATTAAAGGGAAAAATAGTATTAGTCAAGATAAGAGATTTACTAACGAGTAGCTTGATTCCTTTCTCATTCACATGCCTCAATCACCCATGCCACATATTTGAAGAAGTATTTTCTTGAACTGTATACACTTCTCCACCATACACCTTCAAGTTTGTTATGTACCATGTCTAACAAAACTCTCCACAAAACTGTCATTGCTTCTTTAGATAATTTCCACTTCTTATCCCTAAATGTGTTAAAATCCTTCTTAATCTAACATATTTGTCGATAACAAATTCAATTTCAAGTCTGAGATATGTCGCACATCTCTCAAAGTTAACAAGCACTTGACATTATTCTGGACCCGATTGTCACCCGTGCTAATAATCTTGGTGAAACTTTTATTTCCCATCTTTGCACTCCCAAAGTTTCTGCTCCTATAATTTAAGAAGTACTCCTTCTTTGGAATACAATGATAAGAGGTTCTTGTATCAGCTAAACACTCAAAACCTAAATCACTAACATGGAAGCATTCACTAATTGCGCAAATTAGTAATACTTCATCACCTGTGCTTGAAGTTTTTGCAACTGTATTTTTATCATCCTCGTCATTCTAATGATCTTGCTTTTTTGATCCCTCTTCCACTTGTAGCAAAACCTTTTAATGTCTTGGCTTAGTGCAGTAGTGGCATATCTTCACCTCTTTGTCACCTCTATACTTTAAATGATTCTTAGACTTGTCACGCCCTTTGGGACCTCTACTCTTACTTCTTGCTTTGATTTCCACCATAAAGCTTGTACATCATCAACTCTCATCTCTTTTCTTCTAATATGTTCATTAAACATACTCTCATTGATTACATCTAATGAGAGCACACCTTTTAGAGTTGAATTACTAATCATCACTGCCATTGTTTCCCAATTATTTGGTAGCGAGCTAAACTAAAATAGGGCTTGAAGCTCGTCATCAAGAATGATCTTTATTGTAGTCAATTTATTGATAATATTCCAAAAATCACTAAAGCTCGTCATCGAGATTATGAAATGTCTTTTCGAGCTTCTTCTACATTTCCCCACCCCTAACTAGACGCTCTTGCACCCTTTACCTTGATAGACAATAACCATTAAAAACAAACCTTTAAACTGCCAATTTTCCAAATGGAGCACAAAAAACTTTAGAACTATTTTTAACCTGAACTCCTGAACATTTCACAGAAAACCCTTGAACTAGCTCCCTACCTAGTTGATAACACAGAATTTCCAACCTTAAAAGGAACCTTGGAAAAACATCAACCTAGAAGGGAAATGGAGAAAACCACGTGGAGCTCAATTGTAAAGGACTCAGGGAACCTGGGTAAGCTTAAGTATGTGGAATCAGATGCTGAAAAATCGATTCAGGCACCAATGGAGGTGCTACAACAAGGTGTCAAGAAGTAGAGTACTTCGAGCTTGAGTTTCTTTCTGTAGAAGAGGTTGGCATTCCCGATAATTCAAAATGGGCCTATGTAGCTTGGAGAAACAAGGGACTAATGAGTATAATTGTGAATAAGGATAACCTTTTCGTATTTAAATTCAATACTAAAGAAAATGCACAAAAAGTGCTTGAAGTTAAGCCATGGGGATAGGTCATCTAATACTCATCAAAAAGTGGCAACTAGGGTTACATTGGACATAAGCAAACTCAAGCTAATACCATTATGGGTAAACATCAAATACTAGTCCAACGAAGGTATGAGCTATATTGCTAGCAAAAAAGGAAAGTCATTAGGGTTAGATGAAGTTACTGCTCTAATGAGGAGGATTGGGTTTGCAATGGTGTGTATAGATGTAGACATATCAAAGAAACTTCCTGATATTCTTAAGATTATGAAACTAAAGGAGGATGGAGAGTTGGAGAAAGATACAATAGGGGTTACCTATATGTGGAGACCTAAGGCCAGAGAAGAGAAACAAGTTTGGAAGAAAAAAAGATAAACAAGAGGGGAAGATAGGTTGTGAGGAAAATACAGAAGTAGTGGAGGACATTTAGGAAGAAAAGGAAAATTCTAATATTAATCAAAAGGCACAAGTTAGAGGATACTCAGGTAGAAAAAGAAAGTTGCAATGATGAACATATGGAATAGGTCATGGCGTTGGAGGAGACCAACTTGATAATGAAAGGGAAACAAGTGAAAGAGGGGTTGGAAATGGGAACAGAAACAGAAATGTATGGCACGCTACAAGAAAATGGAAATTTAGTGGAAGCTAAAGTTGTCACTGAAAGCATGAATTTTGACCACTATTAATTTCTGTGACAATTTTTTCAAGTCGTCAATTGTTATCACAAATACCTCTAATGAAATACTAACTATATTTAAAAAGTTGTCAAAATTATTTATGGTTTTTGTGACCACTATTTTTCCCACTGAAATCGTTTGCTTAAGTGACAAAATTGTACGGTCACGATAACGTTACTCATTTGTGATGATAGTGTCGACAAAAACGATATTAATAGTAATACATCAAAATTTTCACATATTAATATTGATACATCGAAAATGTCACAAACACTATTAAATTGGAACAATATTTTTCACACTAAAATTATATAAAATTGTAACAAGAAATATTGACACTTAAGTAAATCTTATTTGTGAAAGATATTTCGTCACATATTTTAAAATATTAAGATTTTTTTGTTGTTAATTTATGATACAAAAATAAATAATAATTTAAAGCATTGTATATAAAAAGTAAAATATCATTAAATTATGCCAACAAAAAAATATCCTTCATATACAAGATTTTAATTACAAACTTAATTCTTATAGACAAAATAATAAATAAAAAGACTAGTTTGTAAATTATAAATGCTAAGATTACAAAAAAAAAATTACAACATAACTGGGACGACTAGCTAGGTCTGTCCATCTCGATAAGAGCAACTTCATACCTTAGCCATCGTATACGAAAGATAAGATATGATAATTATGAAAGCAACTTCAAGATTGATAGAGTGCCTGAAATAATGCATAATTAAGCTAGTTTGTTTTTAATTAAGAAAGAAAAAAACCATCATATATGAAAGATAAGCCATCATATAATCAGAATGGACAATAACAAAGCAAATATTGTTAATTGCATGGTGGAAATGCAAATAGATCAAAGAACATGACTGAGAAGTAGTACATACCCTATGGAAACTCCTTATTACGAATGTGTAAGTAAGGATAATCCTATACCACTTAGAAGACAACTGATAGATACAAAACTTTTGAAATTCAAATGTCAACAGTAAAACCCAACTAAAAACTAAGAAAGAAAAATAATCAGGAGAGCTTAAATCACAATATTAAGATGGTAAAGTTTTCAAACACAACAATGAATCTGTAGACGTTCTTAATAAAAAGCAAGTAGAAGGCTTATATGAATAAAACCGAAAGTTGACAAGAGGCTCCTCAAAGAAGTGAAAGAAATGTTATAAGGTTCCAACTTTATAAGTCAATCCCGCGTGAGAACGTACCTGAGCAGCTTTGTTCAGATGGAGGAGTGTGCAGAACCTTGGCATACAAACTAAAATAGAATTGCTATTAATGGGCTGACTTAGTTGTAAAGCTTCTCCCAGGATCTTGATGTACTTCCCTATCTCCTTCTGAGGCACATAGGCAGCAATGGAGATTTCCTGTTTTATCAAGGCAATTGTTCAATTTGGAGATGCTAAAAACAGAAAAAGCCAAATAAAGAAAACACTTGAATGAAAGCAATCAGAGGGTATTCATCGACAAAAGTATTTCATCAACCTTTTTTATCTTACAAAAATTTTGCAGAATGTGCCACAATGCCACCATTTCTGGGGGAAGGGGAAAAGATCCCAAGATCCTTGAGGGCTACTATTATTAACTAACATAAAGAATGCACAGTAAACAGAAACATCATTAAAGTAAAAAATATACAAGTAAAGCAACACATTTTCTGAATCATTATATAAAGCTAAACTCCAGAGTAAAAATATATAAGTAAAGCAACGCATTTTCAGAATCATTATATAAAGCTAAACTCCAAATAAAGTTGTGCAATCTGATTGATTGACTATTGCAAAAAGCCAACTAATCAATTGAAGGACTCATAATTGAAATTAAAAAATGTAACTAAAATCCTGGGGGCACACCGCATTTTCCAACAATGCCGACCTTCTTGGTTCTCTTGGCCTATTACAAACGAAACAGAACATCAAAACTAATTACCATATCCTTAAGTTGAATCCAGGTGATTACATCATTCAACTCCAAAGTTGCATTCAAATTAATAACAATAATAAACACACCCAGAAACAAATCATTCGAACTGAACAAGAAACAAGACAAACCAATACTTAAGGCTTCCCCTAAGGGTTTCCATAAATCAAGTAGCAAAAATTTTAAACAGATACGAAGCAACAGAGTAAAAAAAGAGAGCCTCTCCGATAAGCACCCGAAAAACCAATGATAAAACAAAGCTCAGAGAGTGAGTAGAGTACCATTCTGCTCGGCTTCTGCGAACTGCTTCAAAATCCGTCTTCTCTTCTCCCTAAGTTTCGAGTGGCCACGTTCAAGCAGAGAGCAGGAGGTCTCGATCTTTATGTCCTAGTGCAGGGGCACGAACCCTTAAATGTTGCCCTAAGGCCGTGTTTAAGTTGGTTTTCTTAGCCCATTATTGCTCATTTGTATGAAATTCGTCCTTGAATTATTATATGACAAATCAATTAGATTATTAAAAGATTTTTTATTTTTTAGAAAATTATTTTTCTTAAATTTGTATTATAAAATAATTAACCTATATTCTTAACATAATACTTCTAAGATAACTCTTAGATCTGATTTAAGTAATTAATATAATGATTCAAGATAACTTTTATTAATAATTCAAGATAATTTTTAAATACAATCAAATTTTATTCGACTAATTGATATTCATAATAATTATCTGATAAATTTGCAAATTATTCCATTGTTTTGATAATTGGTAAAATTAACTTTAATTAAAATTAATAATTTAAATCAAATTAATTGAATATTGAATCGATTTAAAATTTAGTTTGACAACAATGTCATTAGAAGAATCAAACTGATTGACTCAAACTTCATCAAACTTTAATTCCGAACAGCATTTTAAGATTGGATTCAACCTATTATTATTTGATTCACCTCATTGGCCGGCACCCCATTCTACGGAGAAACTGGAGTCTGCTGCTGAATCTGAACCTAAGCCAACTCCAAGCAAATGCTAAAAGAACAGATAAATGTGTATCGATGAAAAGAAACTAAAAAGAGAGAACTTTTCTGTTTTCAAAGTGGTTTAGTGGGATAAAAGAGGTGGTCATAAATGGATAGAATCATCGTTGGAGACTACAATGGGAGTAGTCATAAGCAAAAATTCTAGTTGAGAGAGGACGGGCAGACCAGTGGCAGCGCCACAACTGACATGTTAGGAGCACACAATCACGCGCCTAGAAGGCTAGAATTCTTACTCCTTTTTTGTGTTAAACTTAATTACGCTAATGTGGGTCACGTTTATTATTATCCATGTCATAAATATTACCAATTTTTAAATAAAATTACACTTAAGTTTCTTTCTTTTCCACTTTTACTTTCATTTTTTCAAGTTTAGTAAAACAAATGTTTATTTATTTATTTTTAATTTCAAAAAACTATTTTTTATAGGGCTTATGTCATAATTTAGTTTGTTGTTAATTAAATATATATTATTTAATATTAATTATTAACAAATATTTTATTTTATTTTTATAATTAATGTTATTTTTAAAAGGTAGAGTTAGTAATTATGATTTAAACTTTAAATTTTCTTAAATAATTTTAATAAATAAATATTAATTATATTTGCGACAAGTTTTAATCACAAAAGGGTTCAATTTTATGTGATGAAAAGATTTTTCATTACAATTATTTTAAAATTTGTATGATGAAAAGATTTATTGTCATTATCATTTTGAATAATAGTGACCATAGTGGTTCATATGCTAATGTGACGATATATTATTGCCACTAACTATTTTCGCTTATATTGACAACAATTGTAGCCACAAAAATATATCAATTAAGTGAAAAATAATTTTCTTGTCATAATAACGAATAATAATAGTGACAATAACTTATTTTGCCACAATTACATTTATTCTTGCTAAAATAGTGTAAGCGCTAAATATTTAATACTATTAGTGACAACTTAAGAGTGACAGAGTTATTATTGACACTAATAACATATTGTTAGTGATGACACAATTGTGAAAAACTCGATAGTATCATAATTACTATACCATTAGTGACTATATACTAATTTATCATAAATAATGATAGTAATAGTGACTTACAAATATTTGGTGATAATAATTATCATATTTGTGATGAAATATTTAAATGTCATAATTGTCACCAAATGTCTTAATTCTTGTAGTGGCACTCCAATGAAAGAAAGAACAGAAGCTTTAGGCACAAAACATGACACGGGAATAGCTTCTCCTAGAATGAATAGAAGATCTAGAAGGAAAAGATCAGGGAAGAAGAATAAGTGATGAAGGTAACAACTTGGAACATGAGAGGGATTAACAACCTCAATAAACAACTTGCTGTCAAGGAATTCATTAAAACCAGTAAGCTAGATTTTGTTGGTTTGTTGGAAACCAAAATAAAAGGGGAGAATCCGGAGAGATCCTTATGGTTCCTAGAAATGGCTACCAATCATGATTACCATATAAATGGTAGGGTGGTAACTGGGTTTAATTATCAGAAAGTGGAGATGGTTAGTAAGCTAGAAAAGGATCACTGTGTTATGTTAATCAAGGAAATAGGTATAGAGATAGCAATCACAACTATATATTCAGCAAATCATAAGTTCCAAAGGCAAGGTGTGTGGAGGGAACTTAAAAGAATTGGTAATACTATAAAGAACCCATGGACATACTAAGGGACTTTAATTGCACCCTAAAAATGAATGAATCAAAGGAGAGAGACATTGGAAATAGCAAGACTGCAAAGAATTACAAGAATTGCTGAAGAATTTAAGGTTGTTTGATCTAAAATGTTATGGAGCTAAGTTTATTTGGAGCATTAACAATATGGGGAATGGTTTTTACTGAGAAAACTTGATAGGTGCATGGTGAATGGTTAATGGCTAGTGCATTTTCTACTAAGTTGTACCATTTTGAAGAACATAAAGTCTCGGATCATAGCCCAGTGGTGTGGACCTGATGTTTATATAAGAGAGGAAGTGAGTACCCTTTAGGATTTTCAACTATCTAATGGACCTCCCAAGATTTAAGGAGACACTTAGGTAGGGAATGGAGGTGGAGATTTCCCAAGAGCTACAAGTTGAGTATGAGTTTAAAAGGCTTAAGAAGCCAGCTGAAAAAAAACTAAGCAAAGATACACTAAACCCAAAAAAAAGAGGAGATAAACAAGGCATTGGAGGAATTAAAGGCATGCCAAAATAGTCTGCTAATTAGACTAGAGGATATGCTACTAAGGAAAAAGGAATATGAACTAGTGATGATATATAATCAAGTCTTGGTAAACACCAATACTTTACTTACAAAAAAATCTAGAGTGGTATAGTTGAAGGAGGGTGAGAGATGTACAAAATTCTACATGATTGTTATCTTAGCTAAAAGTAACAAGAATGTTATCAAGTTCCTAGCAGTTGAAGCCGGTCTAAAGTATGAGAATCAAGAAAGAAAAAAATGCTCACGTTTGAATATTTCTCTAAACAATATGCACTAAAACTAAAGTCAAGGGAATACCAGAAGAGGTGGTAGCTGAACTCAAATAGGTGACAGATCTGGTAAAGGAAGTAATAAGGGATGAGATTAAAAAGGTTGTATTTTCACTGAACCCTAATAAATCTCCAGTGCCAGATGGATATAATGGCAATTTTTTTTGCAAAATTGTGATATTATAGGGGATGAAGTATTTGAAGTAATGAACGAATTTTTCCAAAAGAAAACTCTACTAAAGGAATGGAATTAAACATATGTGTGCCTTATTGCCAAACAAAGCAATGCTACAAGGCTAAAACACTTTATACCTATTGCGTGTTGCAATATCCTGTATAAAATCAATCACTACTAGAAAATATAATCAAAATGAGCCTAGAGAAGATTATTAGTCCTGAAAAAATGTTTTCTTGAAAGGAAGGTCAGTGGTTACCAATATTTTACTTTGCTAAGAACTTCTAGAAGGGTACCATTTAAAGAGGAAAAAGAAGAACTGTACAATCAAAATGGATCTTACTAAGGCATATGACTCCACCAACTAGAGCTTTCTTTTCAAAATTCTGAGGGTTGTAGGATACCCAACTTTGTTTAGAGGTTGGTTCAAAGAATGTGTAATAATAAGTACTATATCCATATTGGTTAATAGGGAACCTAATAAGTTAATAAAAGCAAGGAGAGGTTTAAGGTAGGGGGATCCCCTATCCCCTACCTATTTGTTTTCTATATGGGGGAACTATTCACCCTCCTTACTAGGAATACAAGGATTCATCCAAAGTTCCAATTTCATCAAAGATGGAGGGGTATAAAGCTCACATATCTTGCTTTTACTGATGATTTACTGTTGTTTTATAGAGTTGAGAAAAAATCAATAAACTTACTCATGCATATAGTGGAGGAGTTCTAAGAGATGTCGGGATTAAGAAGCAAACCAATGAAATGATGTTTCTATTTATCAAGTAACTCTAACAAAGAGGTTGCTTCAAAGGCAATAGATATGGGCCTAAAACAAGGGAACTTACAACTCAAGTATTTAGGTGTGCCAATTTCCTAAAAGAAAGTAACAACTAGAGATTACAAAACATTATTGGACTCTGTTAATGGAAGAATGAACCAGTGAAGCAACAACCATCTAAGTTATGGTGGTAGGCTGCAACTCATTCAATCAATTTTGAGCAACCTTAGCAATTACTAGATCAACCACTTAACATCGTCGAAGAGTATCCTTAAGGAAATAGACATAAAAATTAGGATTTTTTTTGAATGGCTTGAGTCAAGGCAAAAACAAAGCTAAAATAGGCTGGAGAAAAATTTGTAAACATAAACATCAGGGGCGTTGGGCATATGTTCATCAAGGCTGATTAGCAAGGTTAGCTTATCAAAAAGCATGTGGTGGTTGTGTAACAAGAAGGAGGATTTATGGGTAAATTATGTTGGGAGCCCACCTTTGCGAGTTACTTGCCCGACGTCCTACGTGACATCTGGATGCACATCCCACGAGGGTGGCATGCCCATACCAGTCAAACATAAAAAAAACGAACTCATTTCTCTTATTTCTGAACAGATTTTAGGAAACCTTAAATCAGAATTTCAATCTAACTTCTTCATATCATTTTTTCCCTTTTGTCTTAAGTTTGTAATGACACCAAAATCATTCCATTTGG
>JANITX010000210.1:53097723-53113608 GCA_027564395.1 Erythroxylum ulei
TAGTATCGTCTACTAATTATTACCGTTCCAATTTTTATTAAGCTATTTTTATAATTTTATATGATTAAAAAAAAATTTCTTACCCGTTTCAATTTTTATTAAATGCACTGGGTATTTTTACTGCACATTTACGCATAGATAACCTGCTAGTATAATATAAATTGAGAACCCAGACGAATTACACTTTTTAAGATTTCCATCGCGAAGTGAAAAACCACGATCATTTAATTTTTTATTTGCCCTTATTCGCATTCAGTGGGGTCATCGATTCTTCAACTTTTGGACATAAGCTGACCCTCATCCGACTGGCAAAATACAATTTGATAGACTTTTTACCTATTCTTTAATGATCAGCTCCTGATCGCTGCATTTGACAGAAGTCTGAAGGAGAAGATAGAGATGCACCATTCTCAATCAAAACAATCTTTTATTCTTACAAATAAATGACCACAAAGCATGAGTCTAGCTACTTGTACTCTTAGCAATGATTAGAAACGTCAAAGATGAGAAATGGGGCCAATTTCTAAAATGATTGATTCTGCTTAATGATGCATCTGAAAGTTTTCACATTTGATAATACAATCTGGGTATATAAAGTACATTATTCCGGCATGAACTCCTAATAATTACGTAAGTACATTATTATGCTTTGTTCTTCATAGAACTTCTAGTCAGTTAATTTCTCTTGCTTTTGCACTTCATCAAACGTTAACATACCTCGACTTGCTCGTTGTGTTTAGGTTAATAATTTAGCCTTGTTGAAAATGATGGAATAGAATTAGATACAAAATAGTTTTTTGCTGCAAACTAGTGATGTTCTTTTCTAGTCATGTTGCTTATTTTGCTCTTACAAACTTGTTTCGCTCGTGAGTGACCTAGCAGAATCTAGGGTCTGCTTCATGCCTACTATGTTCTTGTTTCATAGCACGTATTTGAATTGTTTGATTCTTCTATTTAATGTCGAAAAAAAAGGATTTGTTTGGCTTCTTTCGTCTTTTGTTTCCATTAGATGTTAATAATCGTCGACTCTTGGGGATGGAATACGAATCTAAAGAAAACTTTGAAAATGTCGGTGGAGATGTTGATAAAAATAAGCTATACAGACATATGATGAAGTTACAGTACGCATTAAATAAAATTTTAAATACACATAATAATTAATAAATAACATAAATTAACACTCAAATGGTTGGTTAAAAACTTTAAATTATTCAAATTCTTTAACAATTGAAAGTTCCTAAGATCCAAACTGAACGCCACATTAGTTAGAGTCAAAAGAATCCCCTCCAATAATCTATTAAGAAACTGCATTTCATACTTGTATCTTGCTTAAATATGTTTATATATTAGAATAGAGGAAGTTGGTAAGGATATAATGCTTTCCTTCAATCAAATTTAATTTTAATATAATTCCTCATGTCTAAAAGCTATTAGACCGTATCTGCCTTATACTCCTTAGTATAACATTGTTTGGAAAGGATCATCCATGTCTAAAGTCTCCTTCACCACATGTTTAGTTGCCAAAGGTAGATTGAAAATAAAAGACAGACTCCGATGTCAATTGAAAGAGTTTGTTGCCTGAGTAACTTGGTTCTTAGGATTACCTCTCATTTTTTCTTTCAACGTGGTTGTTCTTCCTCCATTTGGGCTAGAATGCTTTATTACTTAAACTTGGATTATCGCTACAATATTTGGAATGAAATCTTAGTTTGCATTGATAGTCAATATAGAAAAATGGGGAAAGATTAGATATGCTTAAGCCTTTATCTCGATTGCGTTGTACACTTCATCTAGAAGAAACAGAACTCAAGGATTTTCAAGAATTCTAAACCCGATAAATATGTTCTTGCTCCTAAAGTGAGTTATCTGATGAAAGAATTATAGTGGCTCATAACCTCACATAAAAGTTGAGCTCCTCTCCCAAAAAAAGATGAAACTTAGATTGAATAGTTGTTATCTTTAAGTAGTCTCACAACTTAATATGCAATGTTGTTTTTGCTGTACCTTTAGGACTTTATGTCTCTTTAAGAGCTATGCATTGTAATTTTCTATCAGCCCTTTAGGGCTTGTGAATGAAACTATTTTTATTTCAAAAAAGTTTAATTTTAATAGTTTTTAGATTTAAAACTTGTTATTAATAAATAATATAGACATTCAAGTGTTATTAGTTGTCAGATTTAAAACTTCTTATTAATAAATAATATAGACATCCTAACTAATTTAATTATGAACAAAAAAAAGATATATATTACAGATGGAATGGTTCGTTAATTTACATCTCTGACATTATACGTCGATAGATTATTACCTTAAGCCAATAAGACTCCACTTAATCCGGCCCAAAGTCCCGATAGTATACTAGTGGAAGAAAAGAAGCAACGTATTAATATGTTACTTAATATTTGCCTAGAATTTTTTGGAACCTTGCAGCTCCAATAGATTTTGGAGGACGAAGACTCTATATGCAAATATGTACGGATAGTTATCTCGCACGTAATGGACACAGCTATCCTAGTCTACACATGTTCTAAGATTTAAGCTCTATCAAACCAAAATTTCAGATGTAGATGCGGTTTTGCAGGACCATATGTAAATCGCATTCGTTAGCCCAAACTTACCCAACAGCCCAACCCAGACCATAACTTTTAAACATAAAAGCAGCCATCAGCTGCAAATTTAGAGAAAAACCAACGATGAACAGCTTCTTCTTCTTCATTTTCTGTCAACTCTTACGGTTGATACATGTCTTAATGTGCCATTTTTCTCCAACATGTAACACTTTTCTTATAAGTTCTTGCATTTTGTTTGTTTTGCAACAAATTAGAGGAAGTTGTAGTGATTAACAACATCAAAAGTTCTCACACTTTCGTAAAATTTCAGCAGCCATTTTTAAATCTTTTTGTGTGATTTTGATCATCTTGGATATTGTGGTTGATTGGGACAATAATTGAACTTGCATGAAGAGATAAAAATGAAGAAAATGAGGTCGGAAAATGATAAAAGAAGAGAAGATAGGAGAAGTAAAAAGGGAGAAGATGACGACATTGTTTTGAAAATTTAAGTTGCATGTAGCAGCAAAATAGAGAATGCAGAAAAGTGAAGGGTAAATATGAAATTTAGTTGTAAGAAGGGCATGTTTGGTATTAATTGAAATGGATGGGGGTAAAATGAGACTTTTAATTATTTAAGGTTATTTTAGTAATTATGGCGGTTAGGTTAATAAGGATATTATTTTTATAATTAATAATAAATTAGAAGAGATAATAATGTTGGATTATTAAGTGTAATTAGGTTAGAAATTTTTTGTGAATTAGTCTAATAGAATTTTGTAAATTTTAGGTTTGAAGGTCTAATTAAGGAGTGGTTCAATCTGATTTTGGTGGGGCTGGGCACTGCCGCTTGGATCCATGAGATTGGTTGACTTTGGATCAGAAATACCTACAAAACAATAAGGCACACTGGGGGTTAATTAACGGTAGGGCCCTCCGACGCTCAAGTTAGTCTTTTTGTGAGGGTTTTGGTAGCTAGGAATAAAGAATACTAGGGTTCTGAAAGTCGTACCTTTTTCATGATGAGGTAATGAATTTATATAGTTAATTCCTACAGGAATTAGGTCAACATCAAGGGATGGACCGATCGGCCCATGTGCCGTTCTGAGTCTGGGCTTGGGCCTAGCACGACCGACCCAACCAATTAGTATTTTCAACAAAAGCATTAAAAAGGGAATTTCTCAAAAAAATTAAAAATTATAAAGAAATTTTTCATAAAATTTAAACATAAATAAGTATTTTTTTAATTATCTAAATCACAGATGTATTAGAAGTTCAAATTTTCCTAAATGACCCGAAATCTTATGAACTCGGGCCGGGCTAAACTTTTTCTTGCCAACAAAGCACATGGGACTATGGTACGAATGTAGTGGATTGTATCTAAGACACGTGGTTTGTCTGGGGCAAGAAGGGGCTTAAGGCACGCAGCATTTCGTAACCACCATGTACGAATTAATGGTTTTGTGAATGCAGAAGGAGCTAACATCCATATTCGTACATACGTGGTTGGTGTCGAGATTACACAAGAAATTAAATAAATCACTTTTATCATTGTTATTGATGTAATTAATATTTGTTTAAAGATAAAAAATTAAAAATTATTAACTACAATTTTTTATAAAATTAAGGTTAAAATTAAATTTGATACGAATTAAAGATAATAAAAAGATAAAATTAAATGGCTAAAGTCTAGTGAAAAATATAAACTCTAATCAATGTAAGCTTTTTATTTATTAAAATTTTCATAAAAAACTCATTAAAATTACTATAAATAAATTTTATGATCTCTTACTGTCTATTTAAATAAATTCTTGAATATTCAATTTGGTTGACTTGTTAAAATGTGAACTTATGGTAAGAAAAAGCATAGAAAGATATTAACAACATAAATATATACGAATTTTGTAAAAGTGAAAGTTTCGTAAGTTTGTTCATACGTTAAAGAGTTTGTTTAAACAATTCAACAATTTGTTAATTGTTTAATATATAGCAAAACAAATATTTTTTCACATTTTCTCTATTAATTTATCATATTTGATCTTCATTTGATTTGAATTAATAAATAAGATTTAAATTAATCAAATTTAAGTTTGACAATTAACTTAAAGCACAACTCACTCCTCTTTTAAAATATTATTATTTTAATTAAATGATTCAAAACAATATTATTTTAATTTGTATATTTAAAAATTTTACAATCAAAATGATATCTTTTTAGACAATTAAACTAAAATGACATCATTTTAGAAAAGAGCTCGTTACTATGGATGACAACTGGGTCTGGCTCAGCCAACCTAGGTTGATAGGGCTTAGGGCCCAGTTTTCTGAAAAATTGAGTGTTGGATAGCTCGAACATGAACCCAACTCAAGATCGGACCTTTATAAGCAAAATAGCATCGTTTTGTATTTTTAATTTAAGAAAAGGCTCGGGTTGGGCCGAGTCAAGCTACGATTAAGTTCGAGAACTCGAGCCCAGCAACAAGGGTTAGGCTGGTCCTCCAACCCTACCCATTGTCATCCTTAATATTTATTATAAAATGCAAGCCTACCCATCAACTAGAGAGAGGAAAAAGAATGAAAGTCACCTGGAAGAAGATGTCATGGAGTTTACTTTGGCTATGTTTCATAAGGTGAATAGTAATGGAATGAATTGTAATGTAATATTATTTTATTGATTGAGATGAATTTATAATGGAATAGGATGAAAGGGGAGGAGAGGTTTCACATTATATCCTATTCCATCATAAACAGTAAAAATGAGTTATTTTTGATTTGAGGTTTATGATGAAATGTAAAATGATAAATATGTACTACCTAATATATCCTCAATAATTTTTTATAATTCTAATCATACCCTTAACCCTAATAACAAACAGTAAGACAAGGTTTTGTTCTATCAAGAGTAGAATAGTCATTCATTATTATTATACATATATTCCATTCCATTCCGAGGCATATTCTAAATAACATTTCACTACATTATATTATGAATCATTCCATTATTTTCAAATAACAATTTTCTAATATTACTTCCATTTACATTCTATTCAATTATAAATCATTTCATTTCATTACATTCCAGTTAGTAATCGAATGAAACGTAATGTATTATTATTTAGTCGTTTGAGAGAAAGGTTTATAAAAGAATATAATGGAATATAATGAAAGAGGAGAATTTCACATTATATAATATTCCATCGTAAATAGTAAAAATGAGTTACCTTCGATTTGGGGGGTTTAGAATGATATGTAAAATGATAAACACGTACTAATATATCCTCAATAATTTTTTATAATTCCAATTATACCATCAACCCTAATAACAAATAGTAAGACAATTTTATGTTATATTAAGGGTAGAATAACCATTCACTATTTTTATACATATATTACATTCCATTCCGTGCATCTTTCAAACAATATTTCACTATATTACATTATGAATCCTTCCATCATTCCCAAATAATAATTTTCTCATATTACTTCCATTTACATTCTATTCCATTATAAACCATTTCATTTCATTACATTCCAATTACTAATGGAATGGAATGAAATGAAATATTATTTCATCGTTTGAAATGAAGGTCTATAATGGAATGAAATAGAATAGGATGAAAGAATAGGGTTTCACATTACATCCTATTCCATCATAAACAGTAAAAATGAGTTATCTTCCATTTGAGAGGGGGCGGGAGAGTTTAATATGGTATATAAAATGATAAATACGTACTACCTAATATACCTTCAATATACCCTAATAACAAGCAGCAAGATAATGTTTTGTTCTATCAATGGTAGAATAGTCATTTATTATTATTATACATACATTATATTTTATTTCATCCATCTTTCAAATAACATTTCACTATATTACATTGCGAATCCTTCTATCCCTCCCAAATAATAGTTTATTGATATTACATTTTATTCCATTATAAACTATTTCATCACATTAAAAACTTTGCGTTCAACCAAATATAGCCTTATGGTTTATCAAAAGCATTACGTATTGTGCCAAGATGCAGGACTCAACCCTGCTCGGGTCGAATTTTGGCTTAATAAAAAAGTTCTCAAACTTGCTCAGTTAAGATATAAGCTTATATTTTTAATATATTATACAAGTGACAACCATTTATTCTTCTTAATTATATTTAATAAAAATAACAAACATAAGTTTATAATTTAAATAATATCTTTTATAATTTTTGAAGAGGGCATACTTTAAAATAGAAATATTTACTCCTGTTTACACAAAAAGTTATTAAAATTATATGTTGATGTGATATTTTAATTTATCCATAAAATTGCATACTTTGTAGACAAAATAAATTAAAACATTAGATTCGAAGTTAATGAAATGTATTAAATTTAGTAGTCAAAACTTCATTCATATTAATATAATTAAAGATTTAGGTAAAAGACACAAGAATTGCGTCATAGTCCTTAAAATAAAAAGATCATATAATTTTTGATATTTTAGAAAATTTTATTTTGATATACTTATATTAAAAATAATAACAAAATACGCATGACACGACGATTAACTCAAATTTTAAACTCAATTAAAATCAATTAAATTTAACTTAAATTAATAATTTAATATTTCTTTATTTTTATTTAGGTCAAGCTTAATTAGTTCGAATCATGTTTTAAAGACAGATTAGATTGTCATATTAAAAATATTTAATCAATTTATGTATAATATTCGTATCAACGTGCATTTCGTTATTATTTTTTAACAAAACTATAAAAAAGGAATTTCTCAAAAAACTTAAAAAAATAAAGAAAATATTTAATAAAATTTAAACATAAAAAGTTTTTTAATTATTTAAATCAAAATTGTATTTTATTCTTATAAATTTATTTATTTTCACTTGAAAAGTAGACATTATGTGACAATATTTGTTTTTTTGGATGATCCTAAGACAAACAGGATAAGGAAATTTGATTAAACGTCTTAATTCATAAAATGGTCCTTGAATTAAGTCAAAATTTTGTTTTTATTTGTATATTTTTTATTTTTATTTTAATCCCTTAATTTAATTACTAGTTAATTACACAATCCCTTGAGTGACTTGTTTCTTCGTAACAAAAAAATCATACGTAAGTTCTTAATTTGCAAGTAATTTTATTTATATAATAACCAAATCTTATATTCTTTCAAATTAGAGATTGAAACATAAATCTTTGAATGTATGACCAAATTAAAATAATGAGAAAAGTGTGAGGATTAAATTATGAGTTTGTCTAAAAAGATCAAACATTTTATAGGAGAGAAACTCAATGAGCTTTAGTCCTTAATAAAATCAACAAGTTTTATTAATGTGCTAATGAGTTAAGAGATCTCCAAGGTCAAACAGTGGTGATATGATTTGACAGCATTTGATGATACTCAGTTATGATATGAGACTGAAATTGAGTCATAGATTGATCTCTATTAGTAGCTGGATCTTGTGAAACATTAAGATTTACATAAAACAGGACTCGATCTTCTTCAACTGAATATAATGTATTTAGAGATGTATTTGAAGGCTTTGCATCTAAATTTGATCTTGTCATTTTTTAGATAGGTTTCAAAGAGTATTACAGTTTAGGATTTCAAAGAGTGTTATATGAAATGATGGTTTTAGTTTAGTAGAACAAATCAACTATTTATAGAAATGTTGTGTGAAAGAAATAAGAATACCAAAAAACGGTTGAGATGAACGCAATCTAATTCAACAGTTAGGAAGAGATAGAATTAGTTTTTTTGCAGAGATTACTTATCTACTCCAACGGTTGGGAAGAGATAGAGTTAGATTTTTTACAGAGATTCCTTATCTTGTTTTGGATATTGTGAGGAAAAGATAAGAATACCAATAAACAGTTGAGATTAATGCAATCTAATCCAACAATTGGGAAGAGATAGAGTTAGATTTTTTGCAGAGATTCCTTATATTATCTTGGGTATTGTGTGGAAAAGATAATACCAATAAACGGTTGAGATGAATGCAATCTAATACAACGGTTGGGAAAAGATAGAGTTAGACTTTTTTCAGAGATTCCTTATCCTGTCTTGGATATTGTTTGAAAAATATAAGAATACTAATGAACGGTTGAGATAAATGCAATCTAATCCAACGATAGGGAAGAGATAGAGTTAAATTTTTTGCAGAGATTCCTTATCTTGTCTTGTGTGAAAAATATAAGAATACTAATGAACGGTTGAGATGAATGCAATATGATTTAACGGTTGCGAAGATATAGAGTTAGCTTTTAAGTAGAGATAAATGAGATAAAGTATAAAATGAATTATTTACTATATAAGGGAATGAATCACTTCACCACATTTATTTACAACCATGAATACTAATGCTAGTACTTCTCATATATCATCCTCACCATCAGAGGATGAATTGGATCTCACTTCTGCAATATTAGCACAAAACAAAGTGTTAATATCTGCATATACAAATAACAACTTTGCAATGAATTACTATATGAACAATATAATGAACCAACCAACACACAAAAGCTCAATCCCTAGTCATAGAGTAATTTATCATGATCGTGCTGTAGCAAATCAAAGACTATAGGATGATTATTTTGTAGAAAATCCAAGATATAACGCAACAATATTTCACAAGCGATTTCGAGTAAGTCAGAATTTATTCCTACAAATTGTTGGTGCTATTTAAGGTCATGACGACTATTTTATGCAATGACGAGACAGATCTGGTCAACTAGGATTGTCTAGTTTACAAAAAGTAATAGCAACATTTCGAATGTTGGCGTATGGTATGTTGGTTGATTTAACTGATGAATACATTAAAATTGGATAATCAACTGCAATTGAGAGCACAAAAAGGTTTTATTGGGCCATTATGGAGGTTTTTGGACAATGTTGTCTAATAGCACCGAATGCTAATGATGTTGCAAGACTGATTAAAATTAATGAAGAACGTGATTTTCCAAGGATGCTAGGGAGCTTAGATTGCATGCACTAGACATGACAAAATTGTCCAATAGCGTGGGCAAGACAATAAAGTGGACGTAGTGGATTCCCAACTATTATTCTTAAAGTTGTAGCTGATTATGATTTGTGGACATGACATGCACACTTTGGTTTGCCGAGATCAAATAAAGACATTAATGTGTTGGAGACATCTCACTTGTCCACAAACCTTGTCAAAGGTATAGTACCTTTTACTCATTATGTTATTTAAGGAGTGTACAATACTGGATATTATTTAACTAATAGTATTTATCGAAAATAGTCTACCCTAGTACAAACCATTCATAATCTCAGAGGCTCAAAAAAGAAGTTATTCGTGAAGATGCACTAAGCATGTAGGAAGGATGTTGAGCGAGCATTTGGAGTTCCCCAATCACGATTTGGAATTATCAAGGGATAGGCACGTTTTTGAAAAAAATCTATATTATATGATATTATGTCAGCATGCATTCTATAATGCACAATATGATCATTGAGAACGAAGGTGATACTCAAGTAATTATACAAGATTGGAGCAAAACGCCAACACATGAAATTAATATTAATAGAGATGATACAATTATATTTTAAGAAATTCTTGCTAGTCATAAACAAATTAAAGATAAAGAAACTCATTATGAACTTCATAATATAGTAATTGAATATTTGTGGGAAGGATATGATAATTTAGAGGATTAGAGGTTAAATATGTAATAAAAATATTATATTTATATAAGTTATTAATTTGCTATTGCAATAATATTAATTATATATGTTAAATAATATTAATTAATTATAAAGTATATATTAATTAATTAAGAATAATAATTTTATTTTAATTTTTATAAATAAAAATAAATTATTGTGTAAATATAAATTTTAATTTAATTAATAACTAAATTATCGTGGAATTTTTTTTGAAGATACTTGATCACTAAATTTTGTGTAGAATAGTTAAAGTATAAAAAAAATTCAGTGTAAAAAGATTCTTGAAATATTATATTTTACACTAAATTTTGTGTAAAATTTTGGTGAAATTGTTGAAAATGGGCTAAAACACGTGGCTTGTTTAAGATTAAATCCTCATTTCCGATTAACCATTTTCTATCATATTTTATTAAATTTTATTCACAAATTCATGTAAGATCAAATTAAGTAGGACAAGATCGAAACAACGTAACGAAAAGGGTGCTCGAACCCAGGTTGTCAGGGTCAAGAAGTGTCTTAGATTTAGTCTCAGACAGCATCGCAAACCACCAAGTACAAATTTATGGTTTTGTGAATGCGGATGGAACTAAATATCCACATTCGTACATATGTGGCAGGTCTTCAGATTACACAAACATTAAATAAATAACTTCTAATATTTTTATTCTTGTTACTGTTGTAATTAATATTTGTTTTAAGAGAAAATTATTAATAATTTTTAATAATACAATTATTAATTTCAATTTTTTATAAATTTAAGATTAAAAGTTAAATTTGATATAAATTAAAGATAATAAACCAACCCAATAAAAAATTAGTTAAACGATAACAATATAGTGAAAAATAAACCTTAATTAATATAAGGTGATTATTTATTAAATTTGTGATTAAAAGCCAAATAAATTACTGTAAATAAATGCTAAAATTTTTTGTTGTCTAATTAAATAAAATCGTGATCGTTCGATTTTTTTAACCTATTAAGAAATTTACTTATTAAGAAGAGCTCAGAAAGATGTTAACAAAATAAACATATTAAAGTTTTAAAAAGATTGATGAAAATAAATATTTTTTGACAACTTGTTAATTGTTTAATTGGTAGTAAAATAAATATTTTTCTACATTAATAGAAGTTTAAAGTTCACCTTCGGTTTATAAATAAATTTCGTATTATGGCTAATACCTGCTCGATTTAAAATTAATAAATTATATTCAAATTAATCAAATTTAAATTTGAGAATTGACAAGTTTTAATTTAATCATTAAAAATAATATTGTTTTAATTTGTATATTTAAGAAATTTAAAATAAGAACAAACAATTAAATTAAAATGACATTATTTTAAAGGAGGAGCTAAAAAATTTAATAACAGGTTAACTGACTCCCTGGTACTTGCCAATACATGGGCCAAGCCCAGCTCGGATCGAGCTTTACATTTGAATTGCGTTTAGAACTATAAAAAGAATAAGGTTTGGGCCTAATCCATTCCCACCCACTAATAAACCACAAATTAAGGCAATTGCTCAAAGGCTGATATGTGCTGACGTCTATCATATATATGCAGACACAGTTAGGGATGACTCTAAACAGATTCGTTGAAATTTTCAAGTAGTTGATATCCGTTGGATATGGATGCCCGTTTTAGCGAGAATTAGTGCCTTTTTTTTTATGGACTTTTGAAAATTCAATAAGTAATTTTCTTCCCTGCAAAATTTTTTTTAAAAAATAAATGTTTAACTGTAAAATAAAAAATATTTTTTTAATAGATATGACATTTTTAGCAGCTAAAATATATCTTTTTAAAAAGGCTCAAAATTGGAGTTTCTCAAAAAAGCCTTTCCAATGATTTTTTTTGCAAGTGAATTTTTCATATTATTAATAAGCCTATTTTTATCCCTTTGATCCTTATGTTTTACACATAATTCCCACAATACTCACAAACTCATCTTCTCGTTTATTATGCATTTAATTTTTTTTGAAACATAATATAGTTGTTTTATTAAATAGAATTAGCTAATAAAACATCCCTAACAATGTTGGGTGGATTATGAAACCACTCACCAACAAAATCATCAACTTTAGTAGCTTGAGCTAGTTCATGGGCAACCATATTAGCTTGTCTAGGTACTGCAATCACCCTGCAGTTACCTTGAAGTTGAGTCCTTAGCATTCTAATGTCATCCACTACGACATCAAAGGAAGTAAAATCTAAACTGCCACTCCCTACAATTTCTTGAACAACCGCAAGACTATCATTCTCACATATCACATTCTGCCGTCCCTTCTCCTGGATCCAGCTTAGCGCCTCCTTGATGGCCAAGGCTCTTTGCCATGCTTGGCGAAAATAGACCTCTAATCTTTTCAATTTTAGCAGCTAAGAATCTACCATGATCATCACGAGCCACCAAAGCAAGCCCCGTATTTGAACCGTTAACATGTGTTGTTGCATCCACATTCACCTTTATACAATCTGCCAACGACTTTTGCCATTTCTTGGCTCTAGTTGGCTGCTGAGGCTTGGCTTAGTCGCTTGGGCATTTTGCCAAATAGTTAGTGTGCGTTGCGCAGTGAACCATGTTGCTAACGGCGACTTATACTTATTCGACCAAACCAAGTTATTTCGAGTATTCCAAATTTTCCAGCAGATACCCAACATCAAACTAGCGTCTTTATCGTTAAACAACAATACAACTGCTCTCAACCAATCAATAAAGTATGCAATAAGAGGTCTGTACCACCCAAAAATAAAAGAACTCCATACCTATTGAGCATAATGGCAATTTACTAGCAAATGCAAAGTCGATTCCTCCTCCAGATTGCAGAGAGGACAGATGGATGAGATCGGTATTCGCCTTTACCGCAACGACATTCTTGTAGGCAATATATTGTTGGCAACTCGCCATACAAAATTTCTCACCTGTGGCAGTAATGATAGCTTCCAGAACTTGCGCCACATACGCAAAACTTGATGGTCAGGCTCTTCCACTTGATTTAATAACGCAGGATAGGTAGACCTAAATTTAATTATTTACTCAACTTGAATATTTATTTTAAGATTTATGTAATATTATTTGATTTTTTATATATTTTAATATTTATTATTGAAATAGTTTATTCATGTTATAATCTATATAAAAGATTTGGTTAGATATATTTTCATTTATGTTTCATACAGTTTAAAATTATATAATAATTAATATATTGTGCTTTGCATATTGTTTAATATACTTTAAATAATATTTATATGCATAAGTAATTTTTATTACAAAATAAAATACAGTTAAAATTAAAAGTACTTTTTATTTTTTTGTTGCTAAACAGTATACTGTACAAAACTCTTTTTAAAAAGCTCTTTTTTAAATAACAGCCAAACAATCAATTGATTTCTTAGAAAAGTTCTTCTAAAAAAAGATCTACAGAAAAAGCTCTACTGATATAAGCCTAACCAAATAGAAGCTACATTAGATTGCTTCTTATATAGCATCTCTATGCTTAAATCTTTGCTATAATTTATATCGATCTCTTGTATAACATGCAATTTTATGTTTGGTAATTCTATTTAAAAAAAACAATCTGTACGAAAATAGGTGATTGCGAGTGAAGAGAGAGCGAACAGAGAGTGAGGGAGCACACATTGATCGCACAGATCCGACATTCCAGTGCGTTAACCGCGAGGCTGCAAGGGATGTAGACGGCGTGCGTCTGTGAGTTGCCGAAGGTGCAAGCGGCGTGAGCTTGAGCGACGGGCGTGCGGTCCTCCAGATCTTCGAAGGTTTCGTCTAGGCATCTCTCCATGGCTTCTGCTCCTACTCCAGCATGCACCCATCAGCCTCCTGTAGTCCCTAAGACCCAGATCTCCAACCTCTCTCCCCTAGCAACCTTGGCTCCCACATCTGACCCTAATCCACTCTTCATTTCTGAAATCCTTACCCCAAATCTGCCTTAAAATCAAAACTCTAGCCCAAATCTCCCAGCTACTTTGGCTCCCACGACTGGCCCTAACCCTCTATCCAAGTCGATTCAACCCTCCCAACAAACCTTAGACACTGCTGCTCGTGGTATGCTCCAGAAATCAGTTGCGGCAAATCCAGCAGCTCAAGGGTTACCCAAAACTTGGAAAGCTATTGTTGCAAATGAGGTGGACACTTCGATAGATACAACTCTTACCTATTACCCGCTGGAGACAAAGGAAAATCAAATCTTTGTTATACCCCCTACGGAGCTGGCGAAGCAAGGGGCTGCAAATTTCAAATTGGCACTTATTGGCTTCTTTATAGGTAAAAGACCAGCCTTCTTAGTAGTTCAACGTGCTTTGAATAAATCTTGGACTGAGTTTGGGTTGAAAGAAATTATGATTATTAGTTTCGATAACTTTCTGTTTAAGTTTGATTATGAAGTTGGAGTGATGTCAGCTCTGGAAAAGAGTCCTTGGCATATTCAGGACCCCTATTTCTGAAGAAATGGAGTTTGAATGGAGGAGAACAGGAGGTTGTGCGAAAAGCTCCAATGTGGGCTAAATTTTATAATATTCTTGTTAAGTACTGGACCACCGAAGGACTAGGTCGTATTGCGAGCGCAGTTCGCCACCCACTCCTAATGGGTTCTCCAACTGCTCGGATGGGCCGGATAGTGTATGCTAGGATATGTGTTGAGATGGACCTTAAAACTCGATGGCTTACTTCGTTTCAATTAGCAACGTATACTGAGGATGGGGAACGATCTTTTAAAGAAGTTAGAATCGAATATGCATGGAAACTTGAGCTGGTCACCCAGAAGAAAGAATGGGCACCGATAGGGAGGGTTTTTAAAGCTGGCGATTACCATGAATTAAGCAAGGGACCAGAGGCACAACCAATTCTTCCAGAGCCGCAAGGTGAGGAATTACCATCTACAGACAAAGGCTTAGGCCCATTGTTGATGGAACATCTAGTTGGAATGAATAAGTTGATGGATCAATTCTCCAAAACTACTAGCAGTCCAATTCTCCATAATCCGGCAAAGCTTGACCATGAAGCTCCAGCTGGAAACCTTGAGGATCCATAGGGAAATGCCATTAGTCAAGTAGGTACAAACTCTTTCTCTCCTTTATCTAAATTGATTCCTGACAATCCTAGAATTGATGGGGGGGTTGAGGGGGACTTTACTCTGAGAAAAGGTCGGAAACCTAGGAAAAAGAACAAGTAGGTTGGGGTTGTTTGTTTTTTTTGGAATAAATGGATTTAGTTTTTTGGAATATTTGGGGGCTTAATAACCCCAAAAAACATTTAGCTATTCAAGCTTGGCTTAAGAGATTATCAGTGACTTTTGTGTGCTTACTAGAATCAAAGATTAGGTCCCCTCCCTTTTTGAATACTATTTGCTCCTCTTTATTCCCCAGGTGGCCTGTTTATAGCAATATAGACAGTGCCTCTAATGCCAGAATAGTGCTAGCTTGGGACCCGAATACTTACCATTGCCAAATCCTGAGATCTACTGATCAGTTAGTGCATGTCGAGTTGTCTCCTAGGAACACATCCCTTCCTCTCCTTCTGACTTGTGTTTGTAGGTCCAATAACCTTAACCACATGAAAAATCTCTCGAATGACTTGTCTACCCTTAGACCTCACCTCTCCTCCACACCTTGGTTAATTGCGGGTGACTTTAATGCCATCCTTT
>JANITX010000210.1:53157589-53176691 GCA_027564395.1 Erythroxylum ulei
CCACACTCCACTCACATTCAACGTCCTCTCTCTTCAACAGCTGGCTTCTTCTCTTGTTATTTTTCTAGCTGCTCACGTCCTACTTGTCTTTAACGTGAGTGATAGAGAGTCTTCACCAGCAGCTCACGATGTTCATCAAGCCACCAGCTGAATCAACTTGTTCACCAGTGGAAGGTTCAATGCAGCTGCTTCACGTTCTTTTCCTCTAGTCCAGCTGAGTGTGTTTCGATGGAGGGCTGCTTCTTAGAGTGTCTTCAAGTGGACTTGTGCGTTAGTGCCCCTTTGGAACTACTTCATCGTCTCCTTTTAATTTTTTCCCTCCAAGGTTTGTGATGTTGCTCTTCCTATTCACTATCCATGCCCCTCTTTTATGCCTAAATTCACGCATATAAACATGATTTTTTTCTCCTTTTGCTGCTAGCTTTCTACGTGAGTTTAAGAGATTTTTTTTCCACCTTTTACGCGCAGCTCTTGTCTTCATGTTCTTCTATCCACGCCTAACTTCCAGCTGCCTTCTATATTCAACAAAAAACGCAAACCATGCCAAAGCCACCCTTCATGCTACTCTTCACGTTAGCTGTCAGTTTCTCTTTTGTCCATATTGCTGTGTTATTTTTCTTCTGCCTTATCCAAAGTCCACGCACGCTACTACTTAGCTTCCCAAATTGTCGTTGTTGTCTCTAGCCATCACATTCTTGAATGCAATAACATACACAAGCTAACGTTTTCTAGAGGTTCTCTTGCTTGATACTTTTAATATTCCAAATTCCATAATGTGCCTAAAATTGAAACAAATAACTTTTAATTAGTGGAATTTAAATATTAAATGGACAATAATTTAGCGGATTATATATCAAAAAATTAATACAAAAATGTCCATTAACAACGTGCCTCAAGAAATGGATCCTTTTGAGCTATGGAAGAAGCTAGAAGGTCTGTATGAAAGGAAGACTGCCCATAACAAAGCCTCTTTGATTAAGAGGCTCGTGAACATAAAGTTGAAAGCTACAAAGTCTGTGTTGGAGCATCTAAGCGACTTCCCAGGTATAATCAACAAACTTACAATAATGAGGATCATTCTTGATGATGAGTTTCAAGCCTTATTCCTATTAAGTTCGTTACTAGATAGTTATGAGAAGTTGTTGACGATTAGCAATTCAACTCCTGAAGGTGTGCCTCTTTGGATGTAATTAAAGAAAGTATATTCAGTGAAGAAATTACAAGAAAGGAGACAAGAGTGGACAACATGTAGGCTTTTGTGACATAAAGCAAAGGAAGGAACAAGAGTAGGGGTCCCAAAGTGCGTGTGAAGTCTAAGAATAGATCATATTCCAAAGGTGAAAAAAACAAGAAGATATGCCATTATTGTAATAAGCTAGGACATATTAAGAGGTTCTACTATAAATGGAAGAGGAATCAGAAAAAGAAAGATCATCAGAATGATGGAGATGATAAGAATACAATTGCAAAAACTTCAACTATTAATGTTGAAATATCTCTAGTTTGTGAAACAAGTGAATGCTTCCATATCAATAACTCTAGTTATGAGTGGTTGATTAACACTAGGCCTTCTTATCATTATGTTCCGAAGGTGGAGTACTTCTCAAACTACAAAAGTGGAGACTTTGGGAGTGCAAAGATGAGAAATCATAGTTCCACCAAGATTGTCGGTATAGGTGATATCCAAATTTAGAAAAACATCGAATGCTTACTGACCTTAAGAAATGTACGACACATCCCTGATCTAATGCTAAATCTATTATCAGCTAATGTGTTAGATCAATAAGGATTTTAGCACAATTTCAAGGATAAGAAGTAGAAACTATTCAAATGAGCAATGACTATTACTTGAGAAGAGTTATGTTGCTCATTATATAAGACACATTTAAAGGTATGAGGTGGTGGAGAAGTATACACTGCCAAAAAGGAAACTTCTCTAAATCTATGACATCGACGATTGAGACACATGAGGGAGAAGGGATTAAAATTATTGGCTGGTAAATCCCTTATCCCACTTAAGAAGACACTACCTCTCAATTCTTATGATCATTGCTTGGCTAGCAAGCAACATAGTTTCTCTTTCAAGAGAAGATCTATAAAGAAGTCAGAGGTATTAGAGTTGGTGCATTCAAATGTATATGGCCTAATTAAGAAGGCGTCACTAAGAGGTAACAATACTTAATTTCTTTGATGATGCTTTAAGGAAGACTTGGGTGAACATGTTGAACTTTAAAAGTCAAGTATTTGAAACTTTCCAGAAGTTTCATGTCATGGTGGAAAGGGAAGCTGAGAGGAAGCTAAAGTGTTTTAAGATTATTATACATCATATGACATTAGACATGGAAGGACAGAACCAATGACTCCACAACATAACAATGTTGCTGAGAGGATGAACAAAACAATTGTGGAGAAGCTTCGTTATATGCTCAGAATATCTATATAGTCAAAGACATTTTAGGGTGAAGTAGTCTGAACCGCAGTTTACCTAATTAATAGACCTCCCTTAGTTCCATTGGTTTTTGATATTCTTGAGAGATAGTGGATTGTTAAAGATCCTATATAAAACTCTTTAAGAGCTTTTTGGATATAAGGTAGTCAGATACGTACCCAAAGATCAGAGAAAGAAACTTGACTAAACAGTGATACCTTGCATCTTTGTTCAATATGATAGTGATTTGTTTGGCCTTAGACTCTTTGACTCAAATAAGCAAAAGGTGGTCAGGAGTAGGGATGTGGTGTTCTAGGAGTATGAGAGAGATGCTGATCTTCTGAGAGGAGATAATTCATCACACAGTAACTCATGTTATGACAATGTTAATTCTTTGCTAATTCCTTCGACTATTGAGCAGTTTATAGGTGAAGAAGATGAAGTGTGTGACCAAACATATCATGGTGGTGATCAGGTACAGTTTGATAATAATAAGCTACATGAACCACATTCAGACAATATTGAAGACGAATCTATTAAGAATAATGAGCAGGGCAATCGGATCCAACATCTAATGAAACGCAACTTTGAAGGTTGACAGGAGAGAAAAGGCTTTCTATAAGATATCCAAGTTCTGAATACCTATTGGTTACTGCTGAGTAGGAGCTTAAGAATGTGCAAGAGGTTGCATCTTGTGAAGACAAAAATCTATGGCTCGTAGCTATGAAGGAAGAGATAGATTCTCTGAAGAATAATCATACATATGAGCTTGTAACCCTTCCAAAAAGCAAAAAAGGAATTGAAGATTAAATGGGTGTTTAATATAAAGAAAGATGATGACAAGCTGATAAAGCACAAAGCAAGACTAGTAGTAAAAGGATTCAATCAAAAGAAAGGTATAGATTTTGAGGAAATATTTTCACCAGTAGTCAAGATGACCTCAATCTAAACAAATTTGGGTCTAACTGCTTGTTTGGATCTTGAACTCAAACAATTGGATATTAAAACAACCTTCTTGCATGACGATTTGGAAGAAGAGATATACGTAGAGCAACTAAAAGCTTTCAAAGCTAAAGGTAAGGAAAATTTGGTTTGCAAGTTGACGAAAAGCCTATATAGGTTAAAACAAGCTCCAAGGCAGTGATATTGAAACTTTGATTTCTTTATGACAGATTATAGTTACAAACGATCTTATATCAATGCTTATGTGTATTTCAAGAAGTTCTCAAGTGAGAATTTCATCATTCTTTTTCTTTATGTTGATGATTAGTTGATTGTGTGTCAAGACATTGGTAAAATCCAAAATTTGAAGGAGAATTTATATAAATCTTTTGATATGAAAGATTTATGACCTGCAAATCAAATTTAAGGCATGGAGAAAACTTAGAATAGGAAAGTAGGAGATTGTAATTATCCTAGGAGAGATATATTGAATGGGTGCTAAAAAGGTTCAATATGAAGCATGCGAAAGCATTTAGCATACCACTAGCATCTCACTTCAAGTTGTGTAAGTGTGCATGTCCCTCAACAAAAAAGGAGAAAGATGGTGCATGTCCCTCAATAAAAAAGGAGAAAGATGGTATGTCCTTTGTTTCATACTCATCAATAGTAGGGTCTTTAATGTATTCAATGGTATGTAAACTACCGCATATTGCTTAAACTATTGGGATGGTGAGCAAATTCTTATCAAATCTAGGGAAGGTTCATTGGGAAACAGTTACATGGATTTTGAGATACTTAAGAGGGATGTTAAAGTGGAGTTTGT
This sequence comes from Erythroxylum ulei, assembly GCA_027564395.1. Lineage (NCBI taxonomy): Eukaryota > Viridiplantae > Streptophyta > Magnoliopsida > Malpighiales > Erythroxylaceae > Erythroxylum > Erythroxylum ulei. The sequence continues at coordinate 53,161,783 of JANITX010000210.1, forward strand.
GCTTTGGTAATAGTGAGTCAACTAGAAGGTTTTACGAAAGCAGATATGGGTAGAGATCTTGATGGAAGAAAATTTACATTCAAGTTTTCTGTTCAAGTTTGCAGGAGGAGCCATCTCATAGCAATCCAAGCTACAAAAGTGTGTGGCTTTAACTATGATTGAAACAGAGTATGTAGTTGCAATTAAAGCTTGTAAGGAGATGCTATGGCTAAAAGGTTTCTTCAAGAGTTAGATATGAAGTAGGGAGGCTATGTAGTATTTTGTAATAGTCAAAGTGTTATTAACTTAAGCAAAAAATACTATGTATCATTCTTGCACAAAGCACATAGATGTCAGATATTATTGGTTAAGGTTTATGATTGAAGAGCAATAATTAATGTGGAAGAAGGTTTATACAGATTTGAATAGAGTTGATATGTTGACTAAAGTGGTTCTTAGAAACAAACATGAGCTTTGTAGTAAACTTTTCGCGATGTATCTCAAGTAAATCATAGAGAATAACATGTCTTCCCCCGTAATTTGGGATGGAGGGGGAGATTGCTGAGAGTCCAACCCTGTATGTCTTCATTCTTCAAACGTTCCTTTACATGTTTTCAGGGACTTGCACAGTTAATTCACACAGTGGTATAAGTCAAGACACGGGCGTGTAGCACTCTACATTACCATGTATCTGTTGTGATAGTACAACTCCTTATGATCGTATACATCTAAAAGCGAAGCAGTATTGAAGATACATGAGCATTTACACTATGTACAGTGCAAAAAGACATATTTCGTAATATAAAAGAGAAAAATCCACAGGTTCTTGTAAAGGGTGGGACCATAAGGTCCAAAAGTGAGAAAAAATGGAGAGATGACAAGTAGTATTGTATTATCATCTCCCTTTTTATTGTTTTTAGAGATTAGTTTGAGTGCTTGTTGATTGTTATATTAACATGGGTTTCAATCCTTAAATTTTGTAAGACAGCTTGTTGATGTGGAGTAAATGATCAATTTTTGTAAATCCTTATTTAAGTTTAAAAAATCTACTTGTCAGTTTGGATTGTAGTTTTTCCCTTTATATTGAAGGGTTTTTTTTACGTAAATCTTCGTTTTTGTTTAGTTGTTAAGTTTCTTATTTTCATACTGATTTATTGGTGTAAGTTGAAGAATATTTTTGTTGTCAATACTTTGGTTGATTTTTTAGAAAGTTGTGCTATTGTCTCCCAACACATAATTCTCTTCCAAAAAACAGCTTGTACTCGTAGTTTTTTCTAGTAGTTGATTGACTCTTTCTATATACATATATAATTGTTTTAGAATTATTTAAAAAGAATTAGAAGATTAAGAGAATAATCTATTTTAGTAACCAAAAAAAAGATAGTTTGGGAGTTACGAAGACATCTCTAATAAGTTCATTTTTTTCGCGCCATTGAACGTTTGTACAGTATATAATACGTACAATGATAACAAATGCAGAAGACTTAAAACTTCTTTTGTAATTTTATTTATTTAAAATATTTTTACCTTATAAGTTATAATATTATGTATCAATTATAGAAATATGTATAATTGTTATGAAGAACGGGACGAGGTCTGCACATGGCCTCTAATGGGATGATCTTGGGCGTAGTAATACCAATCCTTGCTGTCATGTCAATATCCTCGTCGTCAGAGATATTTTTCCAATCGAAGCATTGTATTAGGGTACCCAAAGTTAGCCCCAGAATACGAGAAGCCAAATGCCTTCCAGGACATGACCTTCTTCCCATTCCAAAAGGGATCAAATAGCTTCTAACGTCCAATTCTCCGTCGAATCTTTCAGGCCTGAAAGTGTCTGGATCATCCCAAAATTTAGGATCTCTGTGTACAGTCCATGCATTTGCCAATACCACTGCACCACGTGGGATGACGTACCCTCCTACAATGCAATCATCGGATGCCACGTGTGGATCAATGACAGGTTCAGCTGGGTACAGTCGATGTGTTTCTGAAATGACATTCTGAAGGTACCGTAACTTGGGAACATCCGATTCATCTAGCAAATTAGTTTGGCCAATTACAGAATCTATTTCATCTCTGAGCTTCCTCAATACATTTGGATACTTGAGTATGCAAGCCATTGCCCATTCTAATGCCACCGATGTCACATCACTTCCAGCAAATAAAAGACCCTATCCAAGTCGGGAACATATAGCCGCGTTCAATTCAAGAAAATTTCATATGGGAAGATCGAAGCAAGGGCACTAGCTAGGGCAGAGTTTTTCATAATTTTATTTAATTACATAACTTAAAAAGAATGTATTTAATAGTATTGACAATAAGGAAATTATGCTTCAATTTCAAATATGAAAAATTGCTTATGTTAATTTATTTCCAATGCCTCCACTAAATTAAATTTCTAGCTATGGTCCCAGGATCAAAGTGTATGTTTATGCTTTTCTATATAAGTGAAAAACGAACTTTAGAATTTTTCAAAACAAAATTACTATTGTCACTTACCAGCAAGTTTGCTTTGATCTTTTCATCTGTTAAAAACTCTGGTTCTGACTTTTGCATCAAAAGCAAACTGTGAGCTAGAGTTTTCATGTTGTCACGATGCAAATTGCTTCTGCACTCATCTAATATATTTTGCATACATGTGTCGATCCTTTTGGTAAGGTCTATCAACTTGCCCTCGTAACGGCCAAAGTTAAACCAATTCCATAATGGGAAGTAATCTCCAAGATGTATTGGATCAAAAAAATGTGGTAACTCAAAAAGTAGTTGTTTGAACTCATTTGCCTCCTTCACATCAGTCACATCGTCACCGAAATACCTTTTACCTGTGAGCAATCTCATTACAATATTAAACGATAGATCCTGAAATGTTGATTGTAATTCCACCTTGGCGAAACCTTGCAAGGATTCAGAGGATAGTTTGGTGATAAGTCGCTTAAGTTCGTCTTTTCGAATGTTGACAGTCTGATTAAGGCGATGATTTGACAAGAGTTCCAAAGTGGCAATCCGGCGTAGGTTTCTCCAATATTCACCGTATTGTGAGTGGTCCATGGCAGTGTTATTGTAACCAACATGCTTGGTCACCAGAAGCTTGGGGCGGTTGGCGAGGATGACGTCGTTTTTGATGAAGCATTCTTCAATGGTTGACGTTGACGATACAACTACTACTCGACGGGAACCAAATTGGAGGTAGAAGATAGGACCATATTTCTGAGCAAGATTATGGAAAATTCGATGCATTGGTGGTTTTAGGAGATGGACGTGACCCAAAAACGGCAGTCGAGGTGGGCTAGGAGGAAGGTTTCGTAATTGGGATCTTTTTGTTCGATAGAATTGGTGAGCCAGAAACAGGAATAAGAAGAGAGGAGCTGCGAGGTAAACGACAGTTTCTGCCATTTTCGGTCTCTTTTCCTCAGTTACAGTTTGTGATCGTTTCTCAGAAACCAATCTTTATATAAGCAAGGAAGTGTTTTGAAATGGTTTTAATTTATTTCTCTTTCATTTTAAATTTCATTAAAAGAGAAGCATGTGATAGGAAATAATTTTCTTAATTATAAACTAGCTAGATGGATTGCTTAACATTTCATCAATTTTATACTCTTATTTAACTTACGTAGATGGACTATTTAGCTGGTAGCTGGTTGCAATAGGATAGGACCAACAATATCAACTCATCATGTGCTTAGCTATAAGAAACATATAAAAGATTTGCACGGCTTGAAATCTGTTTCCTTTGTTTGTTAACAACTCCAATTACCTATAATCAATCATTACTTTTGATGTTTAAGGTACCTGTTTTAGAATTTAAATGGGATTACAGAGTTAAATGAAAAAGATCCATATATTTGTGTATACATCACTTAATTAATCATATTATATTTCATTTTCTTTGTTACGTAAATTATTGCGCTAGCTATTTTGTCAACATTATTGTATTATTCATTGTATCATATTATTTTCTTAGGCGCCACATCAAAGATTTAATTCCATCTATTCCTAAAATTTAATTATATGACATAGACACATGGAATACAATAATTCAAGCATGCCAAACTGATAAGACCATAATCCAATACTTAGCTCCCACACAGTAGTCACTAGTCACCGTAAAAAATGAACTCATCGTGGAAAGGTAGAACATAAATTATTGTGATGCTTTCACATTATAAAATTTTAAATAACTTATTTTCTATAATTTTTAAAAATATTTTAGCATTTTTATCTTAGAAAGTCAGTTTTCTCTTTGTAATATCTTAAGAAACAGCACACCACCTTTGACTTTTAATATAAGCTATCTCTATGGACCACTGATAACAAAATTTTAGATAGCTTGTTAGGATTATCGGCAATCAAAAGAGTGAAAAACCATAGGTAGAAAAGTCTAAAGCAATTAAATTCATCATGGACACGTGAAATTTTGAAGGTTGGAAAAGATTGACAAAAGGGTGATGGACATCAAATCGTGTTTGACATTATGAGGCTTCTCATCTTTTAGAATTGATATACATTAAACTCATGCATTGCGTAGTATTCTAATCTGATCATTTAATACTCTTCCTTTGTATCAAACATTTGTTTCTTTTTATTTCTTAGGTTATATGACCAAGTTTTTAGTCTTATCACACATTCATATTCTACTCGCGATCTCTTAGCTTATTTTACTTGAGCATCTTATTTAAGTTATTTTTATTGATAAGATCGTTGAAGATAATCATTTTGAACTTTAATTTTCTTATGTTATATGTGGTTATTAATTATATGCCAAAGATTAATTCATCTTTTGCATTCAAATGATTCTTGGTATATTTAAAGCCAAAAGAAATTTAAAAAAGGCACAAAATAAGGTGCTTTAGATTAATAGAAATAACAACAATAGTTCTAATGATCAGGCATTGGAACATTAAGTGAAAATTTCAACTTTATATTTCGAGCATGCAATTAAAATGTGTTAGAAGTTGTTTAAACCTTATCTTGACCAACTTTAGATGACAATCACTAAATTTATAGTTTCTTGAAGCCAAAAAAAATTACAACAAGAAGATCCTAATATTAATAAAATGGGGTAATGTGGCTATAAACAGGATTAAAGTGAAGGAAGAAAGGCATCCAAGTTTTCTATTTCTATTTTCTAGCTTCTCACAAGATTCTATTTTCTTCTCTTCAATAGAAGTTAGTGTAGTTTCTCTTCACTAGGTATTAGTACTAGCTATAGTTATTATTGGTTAACTTTCTTTATCTTAGTTGAAGGAAGTTGAAGCCTTTAGAACTTTGTAGATTGAGAGATAATTGGATTTTATTGTGAAGTATTTTATCTATTCGTATATTGAATTATTCTTCTATGCTTTTGTATTTATGATTATTTTATTGGTTTTTATGCATTTTATTAGTTTATTGATTGAAATAATCAACTACTAGAATAAATATTGAATACATAAAAGTTTACTTTCTTTAATCTTTGCAGTAACTACGAGTTTTTAGTTTACTGCATTAGAAATTATTAACCTTCAAGAAGAGCGTTCAACTAGAAATTATTAATTCCCTTGTGTCATAGGTAATTATTGATTCTATCTCAAAGATTTACTTATCTTTTCTATTTAGATGATTCTTGGAAAATCTATAGATAAGATAAATTAAAAAATCACAAAATAAGGTGCAATTAGAGTGATATAACTGACAGCAACATTTATGATAATTAGGTGTGGGCATGTTTAACGAAAATTCCAACTTTTAGGTTTCGAATATGCAATCAATACATGTCATAATTTGTTTAAACCTTATCTTGACTAAGTCTAGATGATAGTCAGTGACGTTATGATCTTTTGGAGCCAAATAATTACCACAAGAAGATCCCAACATCAAAAAAACTTAGGGATAATGCGACTATAAATAAGACCAAGTAAAGTAGGAAAGACATCTAAGTTTTCTATCTCCATTTTCCAGCCTCTCACAAAACTCCCCTTTCTTCTCTTTAGTAGATGTTATTGTAGATGATCATTATATGATATCGCTATCCAAAATTAAATGTACAATTAATTATCACCGGTCTGAAGTGACGGCTGAAGTGAAAGGAAAAAGAAACGAACAATAGTACCGGTGAGTACTAATTACGAATTTACGATCCATCAGCATTCAGGAGTCGCTTGCGAAGTTTAAACATCAATTGACGTGAGAAGGTAGCAGACTTTGGTTGTGAACCAGTTGAAGTACTATATGCATATGTACATATGATGACAGAAAGCTACGCATAGTATAGATACTTAAATACTTATAAGTTATCTCAATGGTTTAACTTTTTTTTTATGTTCAAAAAAAAAACTTTTCTTCTGATTTTTAAAATATTAGTTATTATTGTTAAAGCATATCAAGCGAAACCTACGTTAAGTGGAGAAGTGGCGTGGAGAAGTGGTGTTGGTGTATTGCTCTTTGTTTTAAGTGGAATAGGTGAGTAGTGCATCGGTTGATCGGCGATTTTATCTAGTAATAGGGTGTGTGAGAAACCGTGTGGGATGATTTTGGCGTCAGGGGCTGCTGCTCTCTGTTATCGTTTTTGATCTATTATTGAGCTGATGTTGTTGGCGTCTTGGTGCAACTCTCTTTAATATTTCAGCTCTAACAAGCAGTCCAAGGGTGATGTGCGGTTGATGATTTTGCCAGGTGAATTAAGTTAATTGATGTTTGCAGCACAAAGAAGGTTTTGTCAGAGATTGGTACATATATTGTTGGTGCTACCACTTGGCTATTTTGGTGAAGAATTTCAGATTTGAAATTGTTACGTTCTTGATTTTATTTGTATTTGTTTTTGAGTAGAAATAGTTTGAAAAATCCTCTGACGAGGTTAACACGAGTCGGTCGTGTTATTGGGCGTGAAATTCTTTCACGGGAAGTGAGGTTGAGTGATAGTGTCAAGAGTTGAGTGGGTTGGCTCAGTAAAGCCTGGGGTAATTCTATTGTACTTTCATGAAAGTGATTAAGTTAGGTGAGAGCCCCGCAGACGTAGACAAGGTGTGCTGAACTACGTTACCAAATTTTCTGGTGTTGATTTATTTTTGGTTCTTTTAATTTTTCTAATTTTTTGTTTGCTATAAACGAATCAGAAAGTTCGCGAAATTAACCTCATTTAGTTTTCCAGAAAGAACAAAACCTGATTTCACTGTTAGATCAAGCGCAATGTATTTACCGAAGGAAACAGGCAAATCTATTACCCTCGGATGACACAACACTGTTGCCTTGTTGGGTGTTCTGTTTTTGATGCCTGTTGGTGCATTTCATCCTACCACAAACCTGACACTTGTTAACTCTTTTCCAAGTTTGATGGGTCTCTGGTTCGTGCAGTGAACCGGTTTTTAAGCAGTTTTGTCTGTATTTTGTGAAACCCAATTCTCAGTTGAATTTGGGGATGAATGATCTATTTCTTCAAGACTAATCATGAATTATTCAGTAAAAAGTTCTATTCCATTCGCCTCGCCTGCAATGTCATGTCCTCTAGTACATATATGCTATGATACTAATTACGGATAATACGACATCAGTTATATTTACTATCTCATAAACTTAATTTTCCGATGAACTTCCGGCGAAAACCATCGATCAATAACCATGGCGGTTGCTTGAAATGCTACGGGGAATGGATATATGTTCACTGAAGACTTGATATGGGACCTGTGTGGTGATTGTGGTATAATTTCTTTGTCTCAGGTCTTAACTTCTTTAAATTTTAATTTTAAAATAATTTCATTTTGATGATAATTTTTTGCTTTAAGTTATTTAACATTGAAGATAAATTTATATTATATATAATTTAAGGCACTTTTTGTCCAAGATAATTTCTGATAATATGAAAACAAATTTAGCTTTAAGATCAAATTTTGCTTCTAACAGATAAGTTCAATATTTCAGTCCTATGCTAAGTTTAATTATTTTTTTAAAATTTGATAATAATATTATTTTATTTGTCATATTTGAATTTTAAATTAAAATTAAACGGATTTGAATAAGAACGAAAGTACTATAACAACAACAACAACAATAACAATTCAATAAAAGTCATATTGATATGCGAGATTTGAGAAGGTTCAACAATATAAAATCTTAACTTTAATTAGTAAAAAAGTTATTTCTGCATTTCTAAAAATATATGTACATATACATATTAAAATAATAAAGTGATTAATTAAAAATAAAATAAAATAAAAAAAGATAATAATAATGAAGACGATGATAAAAATATATAAATAAATATGTATAAATAAGAATATAAAACTAAGTAATAAATATAAAATAAAAGATAAAAGATCAAATAAATAAAATCATCATAAGAAAATATTTAACCTAAATAAATAAGGTTAATTACAAAAAAATACTTAAAACTTTTGTCAATCTTTTAGTTATAGTACGAACTTTAAAAAATAGTAATAAAATGTCCAAAATTTAAAAAATTTTCAATTAGAACCTAAACTTCAAAAAGTGGCAATAAAATGCTCAAACTTTCAATTTTAGCCTGACGTTATATGTTGTTCTTTTAATGTTCTCAACTCTTTATTTTATGTTTATTCTTCTGGCACCCTAAACTACCCCACATTACAGCGTATTGCATTAGTAATCTTTTCGTTTTTAGTTCATTCTCCTAATGCTTTTAGTGTGAAGGCTTTGGGGCTGCGTAATATGAAAATCAAATGGTACGAGCGTTGAGGGAACAAACTCAAACGAAGGAAAAAGATTGAAATCAAAACGTAAGGTCATCGGAGCTGCATAATTTAATTTATATCATTTTTAAACAATAGCGTCGTTTTAATTACGTGATTAAATGACGTCTTCATTAATCTTCATTTACTATATTAATTTTGATTGGTGTATATTAATAGTCAAGATTTCTGAAACACGTAGTAGGCCACATCAATAAACTTAACGAAAATACTAACATTGAATTGGAATTGAAAAAAATTGAAAGCTTGAATATTTTATTGTACTTTTTGAAGTTCAGACTAAAATCAAAAAAATAGAAATTTTGAATATTTTATTACTACTTTTTGAAATTTATGCTATAATTAAAAAAAAAAATTGAACATTTTATTGCTAATTTTAAAAGTTTATGTTTTGATTGAAAAATAAAAAAAAGTTAATTTTTTTAGTAATTAACCCAAATAAATATTTATGTTAAATCAGTAGTAAAGACTTTATACGGGGCTTCGTCTCCGTAGTTAGAAAGACAGAAGCGTACGCTTCCACGAGTTTGCTTTCTCACTTTCCATCATTTCAAAGGAATTTGGGAATTCAGACCATAGAAAACTTGCTTTTGGTATGTTTCTAAAGTTTTTTTTTTTTCTCTTTGTGATAAAAAAGTAAAGTAAAGCGAATAAAATTAAAAGAACTGTCCTTTTATAAAGAAAGATGCTTGCATCTAAGAAAATATTAGATCTATAACTGTTCTACCCCTCCAAACTAATTCTATAAAAGAAAGGAGTGTTATGGCAATGGGTCAAACAGAATTTAAACAACTAAAACAGTATGTTTAATTTGGGTCTAATTTAAAACTTAGTTAAGTTCAAGAGTTTAGACTTGAGAGTCCAAGCTTAGACTGAAGTTGAATAATTTAAAATTCAGTTAGACCTGATCAATTCGACTAAATACATATGTTTTTTTTTTATTTTTATGACGTGGTTTTATTTAAAATAACATTATTTTATTTAAAAATTAATTTTTTGATTGAACCAAGCTAGATAGCTTAGATCTAAGTGCCTATTTGAACAGATTTTTTGAGGTTAATGAAAACTTTTCTCTACCTCAAAAGCTCTTTTTAAAAAAATGTGTGTTTAGCTATAAAATAAAAAACACTTATTTAATAGATATGACTTTTTTAACAACTAAAATACAGTTTTTTAAGAAACTCAAATTTAGAGTTTCTCAATAAAAAGTTTTTTTCAGGTAAATTTTTCAGAACAATTAATGAACTTATTTTTTTAGTCTTTTTTACCCTTATGTTTCACACATAATTCCTACAATATCCACAAACTTATATTCCTGTTTATTATGTATTTAACTATTTACTCGACTTGGATATTCATTTTGAGATTTATATAATATTATTTGACTTTTTATATGTTTTAATATTTATTTTCGACATTAGTTTACTTATGTTATAATCTATATAAAAGATTTGGTTAGATATATCATATGGTTTAAAATTATATAATAATTAATATATTGTTCTTTGCATATTGTTTAATATACTTTAAATAATATTTTTATGCATAAATACTTTTTATTATAAAATAAAATTTAGTTAAAATTTAAAGTGTTTTTTATTTTTATATTGCCAAACAGTTTATTGTATGAAGTTCTTTTAAAAAAACTCTTTTTTAAATGATAATCAAACAGTCAACTTGTTTCTTAAAAAAGTTATTCTTAGAAAAAGCTCTACTAATAAAAGCTTTACTGGTATAAGCTCAATCAAACAGAGGTTAAGTCCGAGACGAAGCCTAATTAACTCGGATCCTAAACCTATATTTCGATAATTAGGTCATGTTGTTTGTTTGGGAAATAAGGTGTAACCTTAATCCACAATGGCTTCTAAATAGGCCAACTAAGTTCCTTAAGACCCCAATATCAACACAGGTTTGAGGAGCTTAAAAGCAAATTAAATTAATTTAAAATTTAAAATTAACGAATTATGAGTTTTATTATAATTCATATTTTTATATATAATTTACTTCTTATTTATAATAATTCATTTGATTCAAATCTATAATTTTTTATTTACTAGATTAATAATAACTTCTTAATTAAGTCAACTTAAATTTTAGTTCTAAGTTTGACTGTAATTCAAAATTTTAAAATAATAAATTATAAAATATTCCTTTATATTGGTTAATCGTATTTCGGTTGTAGGCTATTATAATAACTATGGTATATGTTAATACAGTTATAAAAAATTGTTATAACGGTCTAAATAATAATAATATTTATAATCCTTAATTTAGAGCCCTAATCTCTATTTAGGTTTATCTAATTTAACATGGAGTTGTAGTTCCCTAGTGAACCAAAGTTTCGTCACAAACTTGCTTTCTGTCTGAAAAGCGTGAAAAATGAAATCTAAGTCGTTTCAGTTTTCAAATCTATAAATGATCACCTCATTGACAAGAACAACGAACTCATACATATTTCAAAAGGTGACATAATTCCAACTGCAAGTGTGACGTGACTACACAAACACGAGATGGTTACAGAAAGATTTAATATCATATATTTTCTTTTTACAGTTTTTCATAATGACCCGTCAGGAGATTACTATTTTGATCTGATATTTCCTGCCTGTAGATGACGATGAACACCGATTCTAATCTTGCTTTTTGCTGTTTGAGTTACTCTGTATCACTTTTGGATTCCATAGATATTCAAGTTTCCTGCTTCCAAATGGTTGTTTGATCCCAGACAGTAGAGATTCTTGGTGACTCCAACGTCTCTGCATAAAAATTTAAGAATAGTTTATAATTAAGAAATGGAATCATATGATTAAACAGTGCTGATTCAAGAAATTATGAAACAATTGGACAAGTGGGATAAACAAGTTTCACCTCTAGAAGAGTTGAACGATCTCTTGCAATGTTGGATGGCACTTTGGATGCCATCATCTTGTAACAGTAGTGAATCATCTCTCCGACTCACCGTTGACGGCGAAACTCCGACCGTTGAAGATGAAGACTTGCTCTTCCCTAGATGCTTACCAATCGCTCCAATTCCTAACGGAGGATTCCCATGCTTTATTTTCAGTGAACCTGTTGCATATCCTGCCGGCATCGATGATGTTGACAACTGTCCGGAAAGCTTCATCTTTTCACTCTGTTTCTTGGAGAGTTTGGTGTATAGAGGCTTTATTAGCTTCAGGTACTTCTGTATCGCATCCTTGGAGAATAAGCTTGACGAGTCGTCTGAGACGGAGTCCTCCAAAATTTGCCTTCTCAAGCTGTTGTCTCTAGTGACAGATTCTTCGAGTTTGAGTTTCACCATAAATCGTTTGCTCCCTTTTTTACTGGGGTTTTGGGTGTCAACGAACACACTATTCCACTCTGTTTCCTCTGTTTTTTGGACAGTCATTGATTTCGATTTCTTGAACATGAGGATGCGAAATTTGGGGGCCGATTTAAGTAAGGAGATTGGAGATTGAGGCTTTAAAAAGGGTTCAAAGGGAAGGATCTTTCTTTTAGAAACGTGATCGGTATGAGACAGAGAAAGAGTTGGTTTTGAACATTTGTCGGCCGACTTGCGAGGAGCTTCATGCTTGAAGTCAAACTTGTTGCTTTCATTGTCTAGTGGGACTCCGTTTTGGTTGTTGATTACATTGTAGTCATAGTCAGAAACAGTGAGCTCCAACTCAAAGAAAGAATCTTCCCCTTCATCAAACTCATCTTCAGAGTAAACTACAGCGCTCGAAATCTCACCATTGACGTCGTTTCTACCTGAAACTCGATGTTCTTCCGGTGCTGTAGCCCTCCAGAAGTTGAGAAAATACAGAGCTTTCATGGCTGCAAGAGGGGACTAGTAAAGAAGCTCTAAAGATTGGAGGATTTGAAGGAGAAGACGAAAATGGTTTGTTCTACTCAAGGTTTTCTAGTATGTTTTATAGTACAAGAGACGAGAAAACCTTTTGAGTGGTGCATGTGATTGAGAGACAGTGCTTTTGCAGGTTATCGAAAATGGTGTTTCAAAGTCAGGGCATAACGGAGACTAGTGACTAGTGAGTGAGCTTCTTTTTAGCTTTTCTTTTCCAGGCGTTGAGAGAGAAATGCAATGGAAAAATTTGTTTGCTTATGTCTTGTACGTTTTGCTGTTTCTATTCAAACGGAACTTCTGAGATTTCTCAGTCTGACGATCCTGACCCCTATGCCCTGAAGCGTAAACCTTTCAAAGTTCAGAGTACGTTACCAGTAAAAGCTGCGTTTCAGAAATGTTTAGTTGAATTGTTTGAATCATACCAAAAACCTTCACTCCACTCTCAATTTGGCAGATAATACAACAAATTTGTAAACATTTATCTTAAATGACGGGTTTGAAGTTTAATTAATATAGAGATTATTTCATAATCACTCGAAAGATTGTCTCAGAATGACTCGGCTCTTGAAAATCGGAAGTTGAGAAAATTAGCATTTGCCTTGTTTTTAATTATAAATTATAATTTTAATTGTGTTTATAATATTATTGTTGTAGTTATAGTTGAGTAATTTATTATAATCTATCTTAATTATGTTGGTGTTATTCGTACTTATATTTGAATTATTCACAATTATGATAATAATACTTAAATTACAATTTGTAATTTCAAACTCAAGACAAATATTGAGAATAAAATTAAGGAATTTTAAAAATGATTGAAAAATATTGTCTTTATTTATTAAAAATTTTAATATTTATTTAAAAAAGAAGATGTTAAATGAAAATTAATTAAGTTATTTTTGTTTATAAATATTGATTATTTTATAAAAATGATCGATTAATTTATCTTTAATAACAAATTTTATTAAACTAAAGTAAACCGAAAGATTAAAAATTATTAAGCTGATTAACCTAGTTTGATTTTTTAAATATTAATTTTAAGTTAAATTAAAAATTGAATTTTAACTTAATAGATCAGATTGGACCGTTCTGGCAACGTTATATAGTTGTCAAATGTGACTTTCAATGAACGGGAATTTTACTTGGAAAGCAATGGACATTGGACAGGGCAGTGATTCAGTTGGATTAAGCAATTTACTTGGAATTTGTGAGGAGTTTCTCACTAATGAGATACCAGAGAAAAGACACCAAAGCAGACTGATGTGAAACTTCCAAAAAGAGGAGAGAAAGCAAAACCGAAGAGAAAAAGGCCAAAAAGGATAGACTTCATGAAAAGAACAAAGCAACCCTCTAAGGTCATTGTAAATTTAGTAAAACCTTGCAGGAGCCAGGACTGGAGGGGAGCACCTTTGCTTTTTCCAGAGTCTTAAAAGATAAAGACGAAAAAAAAAGGAGAGAGAGAAACAACTAACAAGTCAGAAATTCCTGGTTCTTTTGTAATTGCAGAAAAGTAAATTTGGTCCAACTTGGGCACGCATGTCGCTGCTTTTGGACCCTAAGCTTTAGTTCTTTTTGTCTTTCTTTTTTTCCTAGTCTCATCGTAGTAAAGGTTTGACCTGTTGGAGGAATCGTTTCGTCTTTGGACCTGTTTTTTATACAGGAAAAACGTACCAAAGAAGTAAATAGTGTGTAATTAATAAGCCTATGTATATGATGGAAGTAAAAATTTTATTGAAATAGAATTACTTATAATGGAATAAAATATAAATTAATGTAAAGTTAGAAAATTATTATTTGAAAGGGATAGAAAAGTTTATAATGTAACATAGTGAAATGTTATTTATCATTTTACATTCTATTTTAAACTCTCAAAATCATAATTAACTTATTTTTATTGTTTATGGTGGAATGAGATGTAATATGAAACCTTTTCTTTTTTATCTTATTTCATTATAAATTTTCCACTCAAACGATAAAATAATATTACATTCTATTAATAACTACCCAATCAAACATAGCTTAAGGGTAAAATACATAAAAATCTTTGTAATTTTAAAAAAATTTATGAAAGTATTTTTATTTTTAAAAATATCAAATAATTCTTTTAATTTTTGTTTTAAAATTTTCAAAAACTTTCTTTTCTTAAACTTTAGTTAAAAATAACTACAAAATATACGTAGTATGAATATTAAAAGTGAATTAGTTAAGTATTCATTAATATATCAATACAATATAACTCTTAAATTTGGCGTTCCAAATGCGTCTCTATAACAGTCAACATCGACAAAGATTACTAATTGTACAGTTAGACACATTTAATAATGCACATGTGATGATTAAAAACGTGTATAATGCATGTTCGTGACATTCCCGGCATTAATCTA
>JANITX010000210.1:53249014-53267535 GCA_027564395.1 Erythroxylum ulei
TTTATTATATTAAATATTATTATATTCTATTTAATATATTAATATTATGAATTGGTTACAGTTGGTGTTAAGACGAATTATTAAGGGTATATTAGGTTGTATGTATTTATTAGTTTACATTTCATCCTAAACCTTCTGAATCGTAGATTTTTTATTTTCGCTGTTTATGATAGAATGGAACGTAACATGAAACCGTCCGCTTCCAACCTATTCCATTCTATTCCATTATGAAACTCTCGACCAAACGATAGAAATATGTTACGTTCCATCCGATTCTATTATTAATCTCTCAATCAAATATGACCTAAGGCAAAGAATTTTATCAGGATCCAAATAGAGCAAGGAATGGAGAGACAAACTAGCAAATGGGGAAGTAGACAGTCATAGTACCATCAAAACAAAATCCTAAAACAACCCAAAAAATAAAACACCAATTACTAATAGTTAATATTTTAAAAATTGCATTTGATAAGAGAAATAAGGATTTAACTGGTATTAAAATTATCATAAAATTGATTAAAAATTAACATAATTGGAAATTTTGAAAAATAATTAAAAATTATTTTCATTTATTAAAAATTTAAATTTTAATTAAAAAATTAATTAATTTATTACTTTATAAAAATGACCAATTATTTAATAAATTGATTATTTTTAGCAAAAAAATTTAGAAATTGACTTTATTAAACCGATTAAATTAATTCAAAATTTTAAAACATTTTTCAATTTAACAAGTATTATTCCAAACGTAGTACAAAGTGATTGGAGAAACTATTAACAAATTGGACTTTAGAAATAGACTCATACGATTTTTTAATTTATCAAAAGATAATAACTAAATATTACTCAATCTTATAAAATGTAAAAACATAACAAAAAGAATCAACGAAGGATAGAATCGATAGATGCTCTGTGTACTGTGGATATCCAAGCTAGTGCTTGGGCCTTTGGTGGTGTGATCTTTGCTCTTGTCTACTGCACTGCTGGTATCTCTGGTGCGTGTTCAAAAATCCTTCCTTTTTTAATTTCCGATGTTTCATGTGGGTCTTGTTTTAGCTTCGTAAGTTCTTCTTATGTCGCTTGTAGATTTTCATTGGCGTAATTTCGTTTTCTTGATGAACCATTTGTTTTTCAGTCTTCTCCTCCACTAACTCCATGTGGGTTTTGGATTCTAAATCGTGAAAGCTTCGTTTGGGATTGGGTTTCTGTGATTTGTTCGTTGACTGTTGTATTAGTATGGTTTCTTTCATCTCGAGTAAGAAGTGTCTGAAAACCCATGTTTGTATTACTTCCATATGTTTTGATTTTACCTGTCGATCCCTTCTTCCCAAAACTTGGTGCTTTCCGTGGCTTTCTTTCGAGTCTTAGTTGGTTCTTGGACATATTACCAACTTTTCTCTTCTAGGTGTGTGATTCTTTTGTGTGTTGACTTGTATTTGATGATTTATTTGATAAGAAAAAAGAAATATTTCTGTAGACCAACCAAAATTCTTGATTTTTCTTACCATAAAGACCTTTTACTTGCAATGATTACTTTGTGAATGTCAAATCTTAGTGCTTTCCCTAATACACAATTTTCAGCCTTAGTTTGGATGTTGTAGTTCATAGAGATGTATGAAAATTTGATCTCAGATCTACTTCTTTAATGAACTTGTTATTGCTCTGTTCGTTCTTTACTCTTAATATAGTCCCTTGTTGCCTTCTTCAGATCAATTTGTTTCGTACAGGCTTAAAGTAATTATGCTGAATGGGCTTACTTAGACAAGGACTTAAATTTCTTCATGTTTTTATGAATATGCTTGTCCGCTATTTAATTAGAATTCCTTCTAATTATTAGTATTAGTATTAGTATTATAATAATAATTATAAATATTTATTTATTACTATTATTTGTATTTCTATCAGTATTACTATTAATTTATTCTTTTTGCATATTGACTATTACTTACTCTTCAACCTGCATCACTCTTTTATTGTCACATCTGCATGTGAGTCTACCGAAAACAGTCTCTCTATTATGTAGGGATAAAATTGCGTACTATTAGACTTCCTCAGACCCCACTTTATTGTGGGACTTCGATCTAAATATGATGATGATGATATAAATATCTATAAACTTCAATCATATATTCATTCGATCTAGATTTCATATAACTTGGAAGCAATCTCTTTACTAGTTAGACGTAAGACTGTATACTACTATACTTTTCCAGATTCCGCGCCTCAGCGAAATTTCTACTAGTTGTTGTTATTGTTAGATTCCATATAACATTAAAGAAAAAAGTTGACCACTTTACCTTTTTGGAAAAAATAATTAAAAAATATAGTTATATTTAAGTTATAAATTTAAAGAGTTCGTAATATAAGAAGTTTTTAAGATAAACTTTGTCCTCCCTCAAGGCAAAACTAGTATACTAAAAACTAAAAAAATATTCAATTATTATATGGTTTGATTCATTGATGAAAATTTTAATATATGAGCTCGTTCACTCGGCCTTTGGAGAGTCGCTTGAAACCCTTATTAGTGGATAGGACGAGGTTCAGGCCCATCTAAAATCTCTCAAAAGCCGCTAACCAACCCATTTAGTTCGGGCTGAATTATAAAGTAATTCGGGTCATTGGACTCGGACTCGGAGTTCTCAAATAGAGAAATAATTTAGATGAATTAACAGAATTTATGCGGAGCTTACTGGGTCTAATCTCGTTCTTTCTATGTTCTATTGTTATGAATTGGATTCGCCTGCTTACTTCATTCCAAATATCTTATCGGTGTCACGAATACGGTCGCCGGTGAACGGAGTAGCTAAACTAAGGTATGCGAATGGAGGAAGGAGAGAGTGAGAGAGTTACAGAAGTGATCTACGAGACACGCTATCACGCCTCTTCAAGGCTTTGCTCTTCCAATTACCCTCGTCTTCCTTCTAATAAGGTTTGCTTTGACATTTCTTCTCTCTTTTTCTTCCTTATTGGTTCCTATCTTCGTTATAAAATTGTTCTATCTCCATTTGGTACTTATTGGCATTGCATTTTTCAATTTCTTGTCATTAGAAGTCCCCAATCTTTTCGATTTTTATCGCAACAGCATGATCGATCTTTTTGTTTGTTTATCTCAGGTGATAGATAGCTGCAAAGGAGGTTTTCTATCCCTTTTCTTGGCTAGAGGTAATTTCAATTTGGTCGAGTTTTTTTCTTTCTTTTTTTTTTTTGGGTCAATTACTGGGGATATTATAGATTAACGGCTATGGATATATTTTGTAAAGTTAGAATGAATAGATTGCAGTTGTTACTTAATCTTTTGCATGTTGTTTCTTATTTGTTATAACAGTTGGGCTATTTTTCAATTGTTTATACATATAGGCTTAACTGATGTCATGTTTGATTCATTTTTAAATTTGAAAATGTTAATGTTATTTTGAGCAAGAAGATGGACTTTATGCTAACTTGGTTTTGATAGTAGTAGGTATTCTTTTTGTTGGTGGTGGCTTTTGGTTGCTAATAATCTTTTTTTTTAATATGTTGGTTTTCAGCTAACGCTTGAATGATAGTTGTTTACCTTATGGTTGATTATATCTTGATTGTGGGATTTTAATTAATCCCCACCTTTTCTTTCTTCCTCTTGTTGCTGGTAAGGTGTCAGTCAACTTAAAGAGAAATGGAGGGGGAAGAAGGACCAAACAAGAATCAAGAAACCCGCATCCTTGTTTATCTCTCCGAGAGGTGAGCGTGTGGCTGTTGCTACTGGAGATCAGATTACCATCTTAAGGAAGGAGGATGACTACCAAGAACCATTTGGAGTTTTTGCGAGTAAGATTACTTTGTTGAAGTCACAAATTATGGGATTTTTTTTGCGATTCTTTCATTTTTTATGTTCTCCTAAGGCTTTTCTGCATCTAATTACAATTGCAAATATTAATCTTGATCTTGAATTTGGTACTTTCTGCTCTTTTTTTTTTTGTGTTAGACCTATAGACATGCCAACTACTTGTATTTAGTCAATGGTACCCTGTCTTCCTTTTATTTATATATTCTTTGAATAATTTGCATCACTTATGTCAAGAGCATATAGCAGACAAGAGCCTGCTCATCAATGTACTGTTGCAAACTATTTCTCAACCATAGATAAATTTAAACGTCTAACTCTAAACTTATGCCAACGAGGGAATTTGATGCTCAACATCAAAATGAAATTAAGCATACATCCTAACAGTTGCATACCAAGATCCCATATCTCCTTGCCATAGATTGCCAAGTGGATCTACTTGCTTCCCTTGCCTTATACATTTGTCCTCAGTAGGTATTCTATTTAGAATGATTAGAAAAAAGACAAAGTTGTTCTTTGTGATTGCATTGAAACTGCATGTAATCTTTCACTAGGCACTCTTTGGCTCAGTTGCTCCATATATTGTAGCTTGTTTTTTTAAAATCACCTCTAGATCTGCAGCCATCTAAGTCCAATCACAGCCTTGCAAAATTGCAGATGCTTTACTCTGGAGACTTATATCTGAGTCACATACTGCTCTAAAAGAGATATTCTTGATTAGGACTATGAAAGGTGCCAATTATCCGTCAGAAATGAACATCCTTGCGGTTCCAAACCTTCTTTTTAGAAGGACCCTAACACTATTCTTAACCTATCTCTCTTCCTGCAGTCCAAGTGTAAGTTTCTGGAATTTTAGGACTCCAGAAACTTCCTCCCTTCAGCAATTGTCTGCTTCATAATAAGCATCTTGATTTGAGTTATTTGTAGGTTTATATCTGGTCCACCAAATTACCATTTGAGAACAAGATATTTGACAATGTCTGAAAGGGTTAAAATCTCTCATCACCATGACTTTCTTGCAACATATTGATGGTTGATTTATACTACTTAATGATTCTCTGTTGTGAGTTTTTCTAGTTTGTCAGTTTAACATTGAATACACTTAATAATACAGAGAGTTCAGTTTTGCACTTTCTGCTATTTACTTGTGTCCTACTGAAGCTTTTTTCTGACTAATATTCCATGAATCAGGTAGCAGCCTTGGTACATTTATTTCTGGAGTTTGGTCAGAATCTCATGATATTCTTGGTGTTCTAGATGACACCAATACACTTTACTTTGTCAAAGAAAATGGTGAAGAGATGTCAAGGATTACAAACAGGCAATTAAAAGTGTCTCTACCAATAATAGGGCTAATCCTGCAGGATAATGTTGATGCAAAAACATCTTGCTTGTAAGCTTCCATCACAAATAATCCAAAGTTGTGCATGTGTTTATAAATGTTTGCCCGCTATGTCAAACTTGTCAGCTGATTTCTCTATCATGAAAATTTTCAGGTGTAGCTTCATGTTGTTAACAAATGATGGATCTCTTCACCAAATAGAACTCAGTCAAGAATCAAATATTTCAATTCCTCCACTGAAAAGCTCAAGCGGTCGCTTAACCACAAAGAGACAGTTCCCTAACGATGTTGCTTGCTTTGAATATGATCCAGAGCATTCTCTGCTTCTTGTTGTTGGCAGTACTGTTACTACGCCATTGGCATCTAATGGGAATTCTGGTAAGTTTTAATTTGATTCCTATGCTATTCAGGCATAATATTGATCTGTTAAGGGTTTTCTTGCACATTATTTTACTAGTTATTTTATTGGGCTCTGCTGATTTTGTTTCAAAACTGTGATGTTGGGTGACCTGGATTCTTCCATCATTGAGCACAATTGGTCTTTGTCAAACCTGTTGGGAATGAATTTGCATAATTTACAAAACCTTGGGGAATTCTTGCCATTAGACTGTTTTTAAAACTTTTAGTTAAATATGTTTGCTGATTTGTTTATTTTCTTACAGGATACTGTCATCTGTCTCTTTGGCACAAACATAAGACCTTAGAACTGAAATCACTGTTCACCCTTCAACTTGAAGGCATGTATTTTAAACCACAAGGGTATGTAGGTCATCTAACACAGCCAAAGGTGCTAATGTCACCACAGGGCAAGTTTGTCGCTACTTTGGATATTAGGGGATGCTTCTACATTTTTGAGCTCAATATAGAATGCCACACACTTTCTAACTTTTCTGGCCGAGCGAGTGTCAGAACATCAGAAACAAATAAGTTATCTACTGAGATTGATGAACTTTTTGGTAACATAAAGGACTTTACTTGGTGGTCTGACCATATTTTGTCTATTGTGAAAGGAGATGGCACATTCACTATGATCAATATTCTTACTGGCATGAGTGTGCAAGAGAATAATCCTGTATATTCAATGCCTGTTGTAGAAAGAGTACAGCAATTGAAAGGACATGTGCTTCTTCTAGAGTGCAAAATGTGTGGAGAGATTCAAGTTTCATCTAAACATGAGAGGGAATCAAGTGACTCTTCTAAGTTAGAGGAGAATATTGGAGAAGAATCTGACCATGCTGATATTTCCGGATTGCAATGGAGCCTTATATCAATTTCACAGAGATCTATTCCAGAACTGTATAATATCTTAATTAGCAAACATGACTATCAGGCAGCATTGGACTTTGCTAATCATCATGGCTTGGACAGAGATGAAGTTCTAAAATCGCAGTGGTTACACTCTGGTCATGGAACAAGAGAGATAAATATGATTTTATCTAATATTAAGGATCAAGGTTTTGTAATTTCTGAATGTGTTGATAAAGTTGGACCAACAGAAGATGCAACCAAAGCGTTACTTGCAAGTGGGCTGCATGCAACTGATCGATTCTGCATTTCAGAGTCGTCTGATTGTGAATATGGCCAAATGTGGAAATTCCGTGTGGCTAGACTTCAGTTATTGCAATTCAAGGACAGGCTAGAAACATATCTGGGAATAAACATGGGCAGGTACTATGTCCTCTTGGTGATATGGATGTTCACATTCCCCCCCACAAATTAGTTTTAGAACTCAACTTGGTTGAGATATGTAGTTGCATGGAGAGGCAGCATAGCGTTTACGTGAATTCTTTTGAAACTACTTTGGCAGAAAATGTTTTATGATAGCCATGAATCATCAGTACTTTGTCTGAACAGTGTATGTGTTCATGTGATTGATGTGCTATTCATGCATGTGATTGTTATCCTGTAGTTGCAGTGATCATTGCTTTTGGTATCAGTTCTACCTTGGAATTTTAGATTCTTGAAATCTAGAAACATTTTAAGCTACATGCAATTGAGTTTGATGCATATATTCATTGATGGTTTCTTCCCTAGGAGTTTTATGCACCTTTTACAAGTGACAAAAATGCTGTGATTCCTTAAAGCTACAATAGGATTACAATGGTTGTTGCGGCAATTAAGAGTTTCTTTGACACTTTCATTAGTACGGAGATTTAGTATGTAATCTACTTATCTACCAAGATTTGCACATGGTTATTAATTGTTGTCTGCATTGTTTTTAGGAATTTGCTACATTTTGGGAAGTCTTACATTGTTTAACATAGTTATTTTCTGTGGCTTTTCAACCGACTGAGAGCTTGATGATATGGTTTTGTGCAGGTTTTCTGCACAGGAGTATGGCAAATTTCGCTTTGTGTCTCTAACTGAGGCTGCTGTTACACTTGCTGAAAGTGGAAAAATTGGTGCTTTGAACCTTCTCTTCAAGCGTCATCCCTATTCGTTGCGTCCTTTTATTTTGCAAATATTAGCTGCAATCCCTGAAACAATTCCTGTTCAGACGTATAGGCAACTTCTCCCTGGAAGTTCTCCTCCCTCAAGCATTCTTCTTAGAGAAGAAGATTGGGTTGAAAGCGAGGAGATGGTAAGTTACATTAACAATTTATTTGGCAATCATGAGATTGATCTCCAGATCAGAACTGAGCCCATTATTAAGCGTTCCATGGGTCCTCTTTGGCCATCAGTTGATGAACTGTATTTGTGGTATAAGAATCGAGCTAAAGATATCGATCATTACACTGGACAGCTGGAGAACTGCCTTTGCCTTATTGATGTTGCTTGTCAAAAAGGCATTGAATTACAAAATTATAAGAAGGATATTTTATATTTACACCACCTTATATATTCTGATGACAGCAGTGATGAGATAGGGTTCAATATTACTCTTGTTGCCTGGGAACAGTTATCTGATTATGAAAAATTCAGAATGATGCTTAAGGAAGTGAAAGAAGAAAATGTGGTCAAAAAGTTGCATGATTTGGCAATTCCTTTTATACAAAGTAGGTTTCATGAGTCAACCTCTATTTCTCAAGATCCACCCTCACCTGGACAACTCTCATTAGATGAATGTGAATCATTTATGGTCCGATGGCTAAAGGAGGTTGCCTTGGAGAATAAATTAGACATCTGCATGAAGGTCATTGAGGAAGGATGCAAGGATTTGCAAGGTAATGGTTACTTCAGGGATGATTTTGAAGCTGTAGATTGTGGTTTGCAGTGCATATACTTGTTCACAGTTACAGATAGATGGGGTACTATGAATGCCTTATTGTCAAAGCTTCGACAAATGCAGGGTAAGATTCATTTCGACATTCTTGTTCATACAATGCATATTGAATTTTGTTGCATATCCCTTAGCAAGTTAATTTCTTCTATGCCCAATCCATCATGGGGTTCTAGCCTCGGCTTGGGATTGGCTATTCACATCGGGTGGAAGGGAAGGAAGAGTAATAGTTGATGCAAATTGGAGGTTTAATGATATTAAGGATATAGAATTTTAATTTACAGATAATATTATATAGATAAGATTTCATCATATGTTTTTAATCAAGTTCATATCTCTGATTTTCATCTTTTTTTGGTGATAAAAATCATTTATTTTTCTTGCTTTTCTTCATCGTCCATTTATCTTGAATCGTGGTTGTATTAAGCTTCATTGTCTTTATACCATTGAAAAATAATATTTCATTGTTTCTTTTTTTAACTTGAGATATGTATCCTCAAAAATCCTATATTCTGTTATACATATTTATCTGGTTAATTAAGACTATAGTTGTTATATTTGATACTAAAATGTGCTTACTAATCTCAGTCAATAATGTTTTACTTTACAGATGCAGAAATACATATTGAAAGCCTTGAAGAAAGGGTCAAACTTGCAGAAGGTCATATTGAAGCAGGCAGGATTCTGGCACATTACCAGGTCTTTGTTTTCTCTTTGTGATGATTTATTATGATTTGGTGTTTTTTATTACTTTTCTCTATGGTTCACGCTCCAGCTGTACATTATATGAAAATATACTAATCATGGTCTCTTCTGCTGCTTGACTAATTTATTGTTTTATTAGGCATTTATTGATGTCTTACCTTGTATAAGGAAATCTTAACAATGATTTTCTTTTAGCTAAGATCATGAATTGACCACTTATTGACAAAAACAGTAGTAGTAAGATCAGTGGTGAGCTGATATTGGTAGCTATGTCATACTAGTATGATGATTCTCCAATTTGCATTTATATGTATCTTCTGTAACATACTAATTGAAATTGACATTTTTGGAATGATAGTTGTGTAACCTAATGGCATAAATTAGTTAAGTAAACTGGCTAGACCAGCTCTTCGAGCCTCTGGATCATTTTGGTTAGTGTTGTGGTCAGTTTCCCAAAGCTGGCTAGAATAACTAACAATCTGATTACTGGTTGGGTAGGGGACCAAGTGAAGTGGTCTGTTAAACCAAGTCAATTGTGAAATTCAATATATATTTTTTGCTACATTCTGATTCATTGCCTGAGTTTCGCTGTGGTAATACTCATTGAACTTTTAAAAAATTACCAGATATTTATAACATATTAATAAGCTGTAAAGATTGATTATTACATTTAGTTTTCAATCTTACTTTCTGAATCAGTTTATTTGTTGCTTAAATTTAATAATTTGGGAATCAAAGAGTTATAAACTAGTTCTTTTATATATTTCAATCAAATATTTTGTAGGTGTTAAATTTTTTGAAAAATTGGGCCCAAATAAACTGAGTACATACAAGTCCAAATGAGGTTCCATCCTAAAACCAATTGGTGATAGGAGGAGTAATTCATTAGACTTGTATGTATGCTTAAGGCCATACATTTTTTTCATGTGAGACAAACTCCCACTTATATTTCAACAAGCCCCCCTCACGTGTGGGCTAAGTTAAGGCCCAACAGACAGTCTATCGTGTCGAGATAGTGATGATTGATCCACTAGGTTTATATGTTAGTTTTCTTTCCCCTCTTTCTTCGATGTGGGACACTCATATGTGGGTATTCTCAACACTCCCCCTCACATGTGAGTCCCTTTCTACTTGGCAATTTGGAGATGTACGTAAACAATCCTTATCAGGGCTAGACTCTAGCCTTCCTGCTGGGGCAAACAATACTACTGGGCCATTTGCTCCGTGCAAACTTGAAGTCCTTCTCTAGTCACTTAAATGATGGGTCCCCTTGCAGGGCAAATAGTAGGTCAAGATCTAATTTGCTCTAATACCATGTTAAAAATTGCAATGGGCCAACGGGTCCACACAAGGAGGAAAGTTCACACAAGCCCAAGTAAGGTTTCATCCTAAAGTAGGTGAAGTAGCCTACTAGGCTTATATGTTAGTCTTCTTTCCGCTCTTTCTTTGACGTGGGACTGTCACATGTGGGTATTCTCAAAAATAGGCGTATGAAGTCCTCAATATGTTAATTGGAAAATTACTAATGTATTTAACTTTATTAATATACACTTTTTTATTTGTTACTAAATTGTCTATAAAATTAATTTAATATAATATGCAAAAATTTTGTACAATGAATTCAAATTATTACTTATCACTAGTCAACTTTTGTTTGATCTTTATTTGAGCTTCCTGATTCAGTGATTTAGTATAGTATTAAAGTGTTGATCAGGATTGCTATATGCCATGTTTCCTATGGTCTCGTCCTAAGTGATTTTGGTGGTTACTTTTGCTTTCAGGTACCAAAGCCAATAAATTTTTTTCTCAACGCTCATGCTGATGAAAAGGGTGTAAAGCAGATTCTTCGCCTCATACTTTCAAAATTTGCTCGTCGACAGCAAGGCCGGTCAGATAATGATTGGGCAAATATGTGGCAAGACATACAATGCATACAAGAAAAGGCTTTTCCATTTCTTGATCCCGAGTATATGCTAATGGAATTTTGTAGAGGACTACTTAAAGCTGGAAAATTTTCTCTGGCAAGAAACTATCTAAAGGGTACAAGTTCTGTGACCTTGGCATCAGATAAAGCCGAAAATCTTGTCATTCAAGCTGCACGCGAGTACTTCTTCTCGGCTTCAACTCTGTCTTGCCCTGAAGTAAGTGCACATACATTCTATGTTGGTTTTTGTTAATGAAATTCCTTCACCTGATACTTTAATCGCTTAACATTGCTCCATGAAATCTTGAAGATATCATGATCAGTTGCATTATTCTTCATTATTCCTTTGGTTTCAGGGCTTGCATTTTTAAATGTGAAATATTTTATTTGTTGAGAAGTTATGGTGAAATTTCTGAATTGACTACAATAGCAACCATGCTATAATAATGGCCCTAGCATTTGCCTTGTCCTGAAAAGTAGATATGTTCATGATCTCTTTTTTATTAATCAGAAAAGCTGTCCAACATATGTACTACTTATGCCAAATAGTACAATAACTATGATATATGTGGAGTTTCCTTGTGCATTTGGGCTTGATTGCTTCATTATGAATAATATCTTAGTCAATTAGCTGTTTATTGATTCTGCTGCTCACGATCTTCCCATTTATATTTATTGGTTCTTTTTCGCAACTTGTTTCAGATCTGGAAGGCCAAGGAATGCCTCAGTCTGTTTCCAAGTAGCAGAAATGTTAAAACAGAGGCTGATTTAATTGATGCGCTCACTATCAAACTGCCAAACCTTGGAGTGACTCTGCTACCCTTGCAATTTAGGCAAATAAAGGATCCCATGGAGATGGTTAAAATGGTAATCACTAGTCAAGCTGGAGCTTATTTACCTGTTGATGAAATTATGGAGGTCGCCAAACTTCTTGGATTAAGCTCTTCAGATGACATATGTACCGTTCAGGAAGCTATAGCTAGAGAAGCTGCAGTAGCTGGTGATTTGCAATTGGCATTTGATCTGTGCCTTACATTGGCAAGAAAAGGACATGGTCTGATTTGGGATTTATGTGCTGCGATAGCTAGGGGACCTGCACTTGAAAATATGGATTTAAGCTCTCGTAAACAGTTATTAGGTTTTGCATTAAGTCATTGTGATGAGGAATCTGTTGGTGAGCTGCTTCATGCATGGAAAGATCTAGACATGCAAAGCCAGTGTGAGAATTTGTTGATGTTAACTGGGATGAATTCTCCTACATTTACGACTCAAGGTTTAACAGCATCTCCATTCCATCATAAGCAGGATATGGTTGACCTCAGTGATTACTCCGATCAGTTTAAAGGGATGAGCCATGATGATAATGAAGTTCATTTCAATGCCATCAAGAACATACTTTCTTCTGTTGCTAAGAGTTTCCCTGGTGAGGATGGAACTGATTTAGGATTGCCATGGAGAGAAAGCACAAAGATATTATCTTTTGCTTCTTGCGAACTTCCATGGTTGCTTGAATTGAGTAGGAAAGCCGAAAACCTTAAAAGATTGATACCTAATTTTATTCCTGGAAAGGAATATGTGAGATTACAAACACGAGCTATGATGACTATTCTGTCCTGGTTAGCAAGAAATGGTTTTGCACCCCATGACAACGTAATTGCCTCTCTGGCAAGGTCAATCATGGAACCTCCTGTTATAGAACAGGAAGATGTCATGGGTTGCTGTTTCTTGTTAAATCTTGTGGATGCCTTTAGTGGAGTAGAAGTAATAGAAGAGCAGCTGAGGATAAGAGAAAACTATCAAGAGATTTGTAATATCATGAATGTTGGGCTGACATACAGTTTACTGCATAACTTTGGAGTTGAGTGTAAGGGTCCAACTGAGAGGAGGGAACTTCTGATAAGGACATTTCAAGAGAAACATACACTACTCAGTTCTGGTAATTGGCTTTAATGCTGAAGTTTTTGAAATTTGTACTCCGAATTATTTGGGTACAATTTTGTCCGTGATACTGCTTGTTTAATGACAATGGCTTCTCAACTACAGTGATATAATTCTTGTCTTATCATTTCAAATGCAGATGAAATGGAAAAGTTTAACAAAGTGCAATCCACATTCTGGAGGGAGTGGAAGCTGAAATTAGAAGAGAAAAAGCGGGCTACTGAACATTCTAGAACATTAGAGCAAATCATTCATGGTGTTGATGCTTCACGCTTTCTGTCTGGTGACATAAATTACATTGAGAGTTCTATTTTCACACTGATTGAATCAGTGAAGAGTGAAAAGAAGTTTATAATAAAGGATGTTTTGAAATTGGTGGGCACTTATAATCTAAATCGCAATGAGGTACATATCTATAGCCTATCAAGGATGCACGTGATATGCATGCATATATAATTTTGTCTTTATGACTAAAAATAACTGTTAGTTTATGAATGGATTTTCTGTTCTTCACTAAGCTATAATTTTCTGATTAGTAGTGTCAACATTACCAAATTTATGAGAGTGTTCTTTTAATGAGAACTTGAGATGAATTTTGGGTTCCTAAGGTTTTTGGTAAATTTACATATATATATATATTTGTTTATTAATGCATTTGTGTTAGAACTCAATTTTTCAAAATTTCATATATCTTAAATAAAAAGTATTCAATATTTTGTTGAATTTCGTTTACCTGTGTACACCAAAACAATTTAATTGACGTACTTCGGTCTAATTATGCTTGCCTTCATCCCTTTTCTACGTACTATTTGACCATGATCTAAAGATGTTATCGAACCTATTTTAGATTAAAATAAATATCACAATAACATCCTTGCATGAATATATTTATTCTGTGTTCATGTTGTTCAAATTTAACCCAACATTAGTTTAAAAAGAGCAATTTATGTTGATCACCTTTCAAAACATTCCCTATTAACATTTCATGTTTCCATATATCTTAGCAAGATTATTTGCTAGTGCGAGACAATTTAGTAACCTGTTGAAATTTACTATTTAGTTATCAGCAGTATTTTATCCTTGGATTTGCAAAAAGGAAATCACTTGCGCTTGTGACTTGATAGATAATGAAGTCTTACTTTGTTCAACAGGTGCTACTGAAGTACCTAACCTCTATCCTTGTGTCTGAGGTTTGGTCTAATGATGATGTAACTGCTGAAATATCTGGAGTAAAAGGAGAATTAATTAATTGTGCTTCCAAAACTATAAAAACTATTTCCTTGGTTGTATACCCTGCAATTGATGGGTGCAAAAAGGAGCGGCTTGCTTACATATATAGCCTCCTCTCAGACTGCTACTTGCAGTTGGAGGAAAACAAAGAACCATTGCCAGTAATGCACCCAGGTTCTTCAAATCTGTCTGCTTTAGAAATGTCTCACTTGTGCAAGGTGTTCACGCAAGAATGTCAGAGAGTTTCTTCTATTAAGGAGCTAAACTTCAAGAGTATTGCTGGATTAGACTGTCTGAATTTACAACATTTCCGTGATGAAGTCTACAGATGCATTGATGAAGTTAACTTAGAAGCATTGGCAAAAATGGTACGGACACTTGCTGGTATTCATGGAGATTTGACGCATGACGATCTCATGTCATGGCAGGATGTTTATGAACATTATATTCTAAATTTGATGATGAATTTAGAGAAGAGAGTTATAACTGAGTTCTGTGTTGCGAGTCCTGAATACTTTCAGCAGTTTACCTGTCAACTTGAACAAACGTATTCTGTTAGCAGAATGTACATAAGACTTTTGATGCCTGCAGATGCTTTGGGCATTATGAAGCGGTATTTTACTCTAATTATACATCTGCATGGATGTTATGGCACTGTGCCTGATAATTCTTTGTGGCAGGACTGCCTTATCGCCCTTTTGAACTTTTGGTCTAGATTAACTGATGAAATGCAGGAAGTTGCATCTCTTCAGAATTTGAAAGAAACTCTCGTATTTGATGCCATGTGCTTGTCAGTTTGCTTGAAGATTTTTACCAGGTTAGTGGTAGAGGACAGTGTTTCACCAAGTCAGTGCTGGAGCACCATTGTTACCTATGTCATGTTTGGTTTGACTGGTGATTTTGCTGCCGATATACTTAATTTTTGCAGAGCCATGGTGTTTTCTGGTTGTGGGTTTGGAGCAATTTCTGAAGTTTTCTACAAAGCAATGTCACAATATAATCTCATTTCAACTCCAAATACTGGATCCCAAGACCTTCCCTATATTTATGCAAGCATACTTGATGCTATTCTGAAAGATTTGGTACACGGTTCCCTTGAGCCTCGGCATTTATACAGTCTGTTGTCGTCTCCAAGTAAATTAGAAGGTCAAATGGAGGATCTGCAGAGAGTCAGACAGGTGGTGTGGGAGAAAATGGCCCAATTTTCTGATGATCTGCAGATACCTAGTCATGTCCGAGTTTATGGTCTAGAGCTGATGCAATTTATCTCAGGTACAGGTATAAAGGGTTTCTCTACAGAGTTGCAATCTTGTGTCACTCCGTGGGAAGGATGGGATGAGTATCTGTCTGCAAGTAAAAGGAGTGACACCAATGCCAGTCTTGGTTTGCCAGATAACATGGGTGGTTCTAACAAGCTTACAAGCACTTTAGTTGCCCTGAAATCATCTCAGCTTGCTGCAGCCATTGCCCCTAGCATCGAAATTACACATGCTGATCTCGTCAATGTTGAGAAAGCAACCTTGTGCTTCTCCAAGTTGTGTGAAGCTTCAAGCACTGTTCACCATTTTGACACATTGCTGGCTATTTTGGAAGAATGGGAAGGGTTTTTTGTAGTTGGAAGAAACGTGGTAGAATCTACTGAGGCTGGGAACAGCTGGAATGATGATGATTGGGATGAAGGATGGGAAAGTTTTCAGGAAGTAGAATCTTTTGAAAAGACAGACAAGTCACCGTGTGTTCATCCTTTACACCTGTGTTGGGTGGAGATTTTCAAAAAACTGTCTACGTTGTCCCAGTTTGACAAGATCTTGAGACTGATTGACCAGTCATTGTCAAAATCCAATGGGCTCTTTCTTGACGAAGAGGATACCCAGACTTTTACTGGCATTATCCTTTACAACGATTGTTTCGTGGCTTTGAAATTGGCTCTTCTTCTGCCTTACGAAGCAGTTCAGTTACAGTGTCTAACTGTCGTAGAGGAGAAACTGAAAGGAGGCATCTCAGTTGCACAGGGTGGGGACCATCATTTCCTGACTGTTGTTTTATATTCTCGGATAATATCAACCATAATTACCAATCCACTATACGGTACTACTTTCTCTTATCTTTGCTATTTGGTTGGTAATTTCTGCCGCAACTATCAGGAAAACCTGTTATCACGGAGTGGAAGGAATGAAAGTGTTAATACTGAGACAGACTTTCTGGTCTTCGGTAGAATTCTGTTTCCTTGCTTCGTTTCAGAACTTGTGAAGGCCAATCAACATATCCTAGCTGGATTTATTGTCACAAAATTCATGCATACAAATCCATCTCTTAGTCTCATTAATGTCACAGAAGCTAGTCTCCGTAGATTCTTAGGAAGACAGCTTCATGTCTTGAACAACGATGAGTTTTCTACTGAGATACCTGTTTCATGTACAGTATTAAAAAATGTGATCTGCGGCTTAAAAGTCAAATTGGAAAACTTGGTTCGGTCTGCATTGGAATTGCTGTAGATTAAATGTTAGATGAGTCGTGATAGGGATATGCTTTAGAAAGTTTGCAGTTGAGGTTGGCAGTCCGTACAAATCTTCTTTCGGACAAGGTCTTGTTACTGGCTACTATGTTTACGGGTTACCAATGATAAGCATGTAAACAAGATGTACATTTAGTTAATCCTGTTTTCGGACTTTTGACTGACGAAATAACTTGTCGAGTTAAAAGTGACAATTATGAATTGAATCTAGATCTTATGCTACGCTCTGTTAGGAAATATCTATACAAGGGAGAGTATAATCTCCTCCTTTATTGTTTGATTTTCTCTTTGTTCTTAAGATCTTTTCCTTATATAATTACTTATTTATAAATGCGACAAGGGTCTTGAGTTAGAATCAAGCCCTTAGTTAAATATTCTCTTATTTTAACATGGTGTCATAGTCTAGTTTTCAAACCTCAAAATCTTCTTTACCTTTAAAACCTTAACACCTTCTAATTTATCCAAAACACTTATGCCCACTTATCAAAACCAAAAACCAAATCACAAAAGCAACTAGGAGGTGCCTAGGATCATCAAAGAACTGATAGTGTTGTCGAAAAAGCACCCATATGTTGACTCATGGGCATCCGTGTCATCGTTTGGGTATTTTGATAATAGTAACTTCTTTATACGTTTTAGAACATTGTCAGCAGTGTTACTAGTGTCTGTTTAGCAAGAAAATCTATCCAACATATCGGGGAGATGTCATATTCTAGTAGCAAGTCAATGATAGGTGTTCAAACAATGGGTTCCTCAACTTTGCGAATCATCAAGCAATGTTTGAATAGTAATAGCTATTCCTTTTGGTCTAATAATGTAGAAATGTTGTTTAGAGGGTAGAGAAAAGTGTCTCATCTTACGTCTGATCCTCTAATTAATCAGAAAATATTGGAAAATTGACAAGGTAATGATGCACAATTATTACATATTCTTTTAGATTATATGAAACTTGAAATCTCAATCCTATTCTCTCATGTTAGCACTTGCAAGCAAGCTTTGGGATTATGCTAAGATTCTTTACTCCGGTAACATGCTTTGCATGTATGATATTTTTATTGAGTTATTTCAGTCCAAAAATGAGGGAAGTTTGATTGAATATTTTGAGAAAGTGAAATATGCATTTGAGGAGTTGAATTCTCTACTACTGATCACATATAATACTGAGGAAATGTAGGTTCAAAGATCACACTTAGTGACTATGACATTTTTGGCTAGATTCAAACCTGAGTTTGAGCCTGTGTCAGCACAAATTTTGGAAGGAGTAAACTTTCCATCCTTAGTTGAAGTATATTATAGACTTTTTCACTCTATAACTACGGCGAATCCACCAGAGAATAACTCTGATAGGTTAGCATTTGCATCACAATCTGATTCACAAGTCAAAGGAAGCCATAAGGGAAGTCGAGGACGACACAGTGGTTGCGGTGGTCGAGGAGGATGTGTTAGAGGCTTACAACTCCATTGCACACATTGTGATGGATGATGAAAAGTCTTGTTGGGATAAATATCCCCATTTACGAGTTTCTTATATTGCATTTTTTACGCTGC
This sequence comes from Erythroxylum ulei, assembly GCA_027564395.1. Taxonomy (NCBI): domain Eukaryota; kingdom Viridiplantae; phylum Streptophyta; class Magnoliopsida; order Malpighiales; family Erythroxylaceae; genus Erythroxylum; species Erythroxylum ulei. Next base: position 53,267,257 of record JANITX010000210.1, read on the forward strand.
GTTTGGTTGCTGTCTCCGGTAGCTGGAGACGGAATGGAACAAAAATTGGGGACAGTGAGGTGTTTGGTTATGGTGGACAGAACAGAGAAAACTGTCTCCGTCCCAAAAAGAGAATGTGTTTAGTTGCAGGAGACGGAACGAAAAAATAGTGCAAATGACAAATATGCCCCTGGTCCTTAATATGATTAGAAATATATAATTATTTGATACTTTTATTATGAATGGATTGTAATAATAAATTTGAATAATAATAAATACAAATTATATAATAATAATAAT
>JANITX010000210.1:53271595-53282552 GCA_027564395.1 Erythroxylum ulei
TATTACTATATAATTTTTTCAGCTTCCAAGACTAACGTTAACTTTCAATCAACATATGAATCTAAGATATTCCAACTCAAAATTTGTAGCAAATAATTTTCACAATTCTGACTTCTGAGTTTTGAGTGATAATTTAAAGGTAAAATTTTTAAATTTTTTTTTATGTATTTTTAGCTTACTAAATATTAAATATATTATACTTAATTTATAATTTTTCATTCACGTGGACACCGTATTAGCATTTTAAATCAGAACATTAATATTAAATGATATTTTGTTTACTTGTGATTCGCCTTTTTTGATTTTTAGATTACTTATTATTTATAAAATATAAATAATTTAATTTTTATAATTGTAATTTTCATTATATCTGTAATTGTAGCAGTAGCTGAGAGAAGTATTTCAAAGTTAAAAATATTGAAAACCTACTTGAGGTCATTAATGTCGTAATAAGGTTTGAATGATTTAGCTATTTTATGTATCGAGAAGGATATCTTGGATAATATTGATCTTGATAATATTATTAATAATTTTGAGATTTTTTTTGATAAATCATGATCATTTGTATGTTTGTTAGTGCAATTCTCTTAGTATTTTGAAATTTAATATTACTGCTCGATTGTTGCTATTGCTATTTTGTTGTTACTACTATTATTTTTAGTGATTTTATTGTTACTGGAACTTGTAAGATATTGTTAATGTTATGATCATTCAATATTTTGTTGAGTATGTAAACTTATAAATTGAGTCACTTATGTATGGATATTAAATTTTAATAAATAAAAATATGCTTTTAAATTTTACATGTTTGTAGATTTCCGATTTATTGAGGCCCTTTTTTAACTTTGCCTGGGGCCTATAAAATGTTAGGAACGACCCTGATTGTCACTTTGTTCATGAAAAGCTTCAAAAAGAATTGATTGAGACACCATATATAAAGTTCGAAGATCAACTTGCTGACTTACTCACCAAAGCATTAAGGGGTATTAGCTAAAACCTATATGTAACAAACCAGGTCGTTCCTAATGTTTTATAGGCCCTGGGCAAAGTAAAAAAAAAGTTACAATAAATCGACAATATATAAACATGTTAACTTTAAAAGTATATTTTTATTTATTAAAATTTAATATTTATACATAAGTGAGTCAATTTATAAGTCCGCATACTCAACAAAATATTAAATGATCATAAAATCAACTAATAATATCTTACAAATGTCAGTAACAATAAAATCACTAAAAAAATAACAGTAATAATAAAATAGTAATAGCAACAATCGAACAACAATATTAAACTGCAAAATACTAAGAGAATTGTACTAACAAACACACAAATGATCATGATTTATGAAAAATTTTCTTTGTGCATTTCTAGAAGCAAAATCATTAATAATATTATCAAGTTCAATATTATCTAACATATCCTTTCGATACATAAAATATCTAATCAATTTAACTTTTCTTGTGACATTGATGACCTCAAGTAAGTTTTCAATAATTTTAACTTTCAAAAACTTCTCTCAGTTAATGCTACAGTCACAAGTATAGTCAATAACATTTGATAAGCAATTGAAAAATTTGGATAAAAATTTGCAGCTTTAAAAAATTATAAAATTTCAATTAATGACATTAAATCATTTGACAAAGTCATTTGTAACACTTTTAATTTAGAAAAAAGATCATCTAAATCCACATCCAACACATTAAAGTTGTTATAAAATTAGTACAACATTTTCTTAATTGGTTATCATCTAACGACCTCAACTTCTTTGAATCAAATAAGAATATAAAAATATTTTCAAATGTCGTTAATTGTTCAAATCTATTCTTCAACGAAGTAATTACTATATCTACAACAACTAGAAAGTAATTAACTCTAAAAGAACCCTCAACTGATTGTATTTCTCCATTGTGATCAATTTCATCAAATTGCCTTTTCTTAATAATACAACGTCTAGTTGGAAATGTAGGCTCTACATTCATCCCATGTGCAAGACTTTTGGCAATATTCATACTAGAGACGAATCCTTCATCTCTATATTTCTAAAAAAAATACCATCATACCTTCTAATTGCTTTATGGTAGCGTCAATGCACATAGATTTAGACTGTAACTTCTTACTCACCATGTTAATAGCGAATAAAATATCTTACCAAATAACCATACCAAGTAAAAACTTAAAACTCTCAAGTACACGAACCAAACTTTCCGCTTCACTCTTTGACTTGGCATCATCATAAGATCTAGATAATTCCATCAAAGCCAATCTTATTTGAGGAGTTTGAAATCTAATAGCTTTAAGACTTTTTATTCGACTCTCCTAATAAGTGTTAGACAATGATTTTATGGTTAAGCCTAAAACATTATCAAGTAAAACCATCCAAATTTTAAGAGAACTTGAAAATAATGCATATATGCGTTGCACAACTCCAAAAAATGAAACATCTTTAACACAAGAATGTGTCATATCACTAAGAGTAAGATTAAGATTATGGTAAGCACATGACATATATAATTCTCTCGTATTTATTTCAAGTAATCGTTTCTGAACCCCTTGGTATTTTCCCTTCATCTTAGAACCATTATCATAACCTTGACCCCTCACATTATAGATATGAGATCAAGAGACTTAAATGCATTCAATAATTCATTGAAAAGTCTCAATCCAGATGTGTCATCTACCTTCAAGAACTCTAAAAGGTACTCCTCTATTTTTATTTTTTTATTTGAGATATTCAAACATCGTACTAACGAACTCATTTGTTTTTGATGACTCAAATCTAGGGTACAATCAAGAATAATATAAAAGTGTTTCACCTCTTTAATGATCCTTGTGATAGAACTTCTAACACTATGGGCTAATAGAGAAATCAACTCATTCTAAATTTTGTGACCAAGATAATGATGATGAATTTCATAATTTTGAATACGTCTAACATGATCTCGCATTATTACATCAAATCCAACAATCATCTCAATCAATCCTAAAAATTACCATTACTATCTTGATAAAGTTTCTCATTACATACTCAAAAAGTTAAATTATATTTAGCAAGATATTTCACAACATAAACTATTCTTATCAAAACTTGTCTCCAACATTCTTTCTCTCTTACAATTTTTTATTGTAAATCTTTATCAACTGTTTGATTTTTGCTCAATTTTACTCTTAATTCATTCCAAGTTCTCATATTAGTCATATGCTTAATGCAATTCTCATGTTCTTTGCTTCTCTCACTAAGATGCTTCAAATATCTAAATCCATCATTTGCTAATGCACTTTGTTTGCTATTAGATTTGAACAACTTACAAAAAAAACAATATACTTTATCTATATGTTTAGAATAAACCAATCATTTTCTATCACTAATATCTCCATTACTCAAATTTCTATAATAATAAGAATATGAAAAATGTTGAGAGGTATTGTCTAAAGGAAACACAAGATTCAATTCTCTTATAGGCCTTTTTTTCAACTAAAATGTCCCTTGCTTTATTATCAAGATTATTCCAACTTCTAGGTTCATAAATATCCAACATAGGACCTACTTGCTCATCTTCCTTTAAATTTTCTAAAGTGGATGCATTTGATACATGATCATGCTCATTCAAAATTCTAATATCCTTATGAATATTAATCTCATTACTTAAATTTTCTTTATGTTGTTCAAAACTACCTTTACCTAATTTCTCATGATTCTCAATAGAGGAGCTTACTCTTTTAATAAATTTATTAATTTCTCCTTTTTGGGATTCTATTAACTGTTCCACTTGTTTTACTTTTTTCACTTCCAGACAAATGCTTTTTGGGCAACATAATATAAATCAATTATAACACAATTGGACTAGAAAAAGAACAAAAGCACATGCATGAAACTGGAAGAAGTATGCAGGAACAACAGAGCACCAATAGCTTGACAATATATCACAAAGATATATCAGTAGTATTATATCTGTGACAAAGGAAAAAAATAAATAGCAAATTTTAATGATAGATAAGCACCAATTTCTAATATTTTTAGAAACTTTACATTTAAATTATCACTTAGAACTCAGAAGTCAAAACTATGAAAATTTTGTATTGTAAATTTTGAGTTGGAGTATCTTATATTCATATGTTAATGGACATAAAAAAAATTAGAGTTTAAGATGCTTCAAATAAATTTATAAGTAAAAGAAGCTAAAAAGTTAACGTTAGTTTGGAATCTAAAAAGATTACTTAGTATTATGAAAATGAACTCTACTCAAAATCGTTTCATACCTTCTCTACAACTATTAATTAGCAATTAATGCTCTTCATCAATTAAAAGAGAGTCCCGGCCTTGGCTACCCTTGCCCAAGGTTAGGACTGGCAACAAGCTCGGAGCTTATAATATTTATGCTTTAGTTTGGCGGGAATGTTAGGAAATATCTATATCAGATGTTAAGAAATATCTATATTAGGGAGAGTGATCTCCCTCCTTATTGTCGTGGGATTTCCTCTTTATTCTTAAGATCTTTTTCTTACGTAATTACCTCGTTAAATATTCTCTTATTTTCACATGTATTAAGCTAATGCATTTGAGAGACCCATTTGTGACAATGAGACAGATTTTACGATTAGCCACCTTCGAAAAGCCATTGCAATTTTTACCCCCCAAAAAAAAAGCCATTCCAATGTCCACCATCGACTTCACCAGCATCTTCTTTTCTTACACACACATCGCCGTTGCTTCTTTTTCATTCATAGTTTGTAGATTTTACATTTCGCCATCATTTTTATCTGAGTTCTTGTTAAAAAGTTGCAAGATCGAAGCTTTACGTGTTCCCGATACATTTATGAGAGTTGTTTTTGTGATTGAGTGGTGGGATATTTGAACGATTGCGTGCATCTCTTCTAGTAGTTGCCTCCAGTTTTTGATTGGAGGTTTGTCTTGCTTGTCTTGACTGTAGTCTCAGTCCGTGCTTGTTTGTCGTCACTGTGTTGGCTGCTAATTGAACTGTTAGTGATTTGATTTATGGTATTCGTTTCTTCTTCGCTTCTTGTCTCCTAAACGATGACTAAATTGAAGCTGCTTCTTTATTGACATTCTCTTATTTCTTTGTAAAATTTGTGGTTTTGTTGTTCGATTATTGGGTACCGAAAAGAGTTTACATAATAATAATAATAATAATAAATTATTTACCAAAAAAAATTATAAAAATAATATTACAACTAGCATAACATTCTCTTATTGGAAGGGTTGTTTCTGATATAGGCTGCTGCTACTTGATTTGTGTACCAACTCTGTCTCATTAAATCTAAATCATCTATTTATGTAGGTCCATACAAATGAATAGCTTATATCTAATGAAACATGATTGGTACACAAATTTAGGGACAAAGGATTTCATGCCGTTTGGGACATCATTTGACAATATTACTTTTGTTGATTGTGTCGTTTTTGGGGGCTTTATAGTGGCATTCTGTTTCCTGTTACTAACAGTGGCAGGACTAGCAGCATTCTCCGTAAAAAATGATACTCTCTTTGACTATCATTTCTTGTGCGCTCTTCTTCTTCTTCATTTTGCTGTTGAGTGGTTCTTGTTTTAGAGGAAGAGGTATTGGTGGCAGCAGTTGTTCGGTCCCATACGGTAAGCTCAGCGAGCTCGTCGATGGCGGTCTTGGCTTCATTTGTTAGAATTGCCTAACTCACCCTAAAAGCTAGCTCAAGAGGGGAAGGTTTGCACACTATTATAAACTCTTGAATGCCCTCATAGTTGTCCGATGTGGGATTCCTGACATACTCCCCTCAGTCCAGAGCAGGACTGGACATCTGATGGACATATTGAGCAAAGGGACATAACCTGGCACCGCCCCAAACCACCAAGACAAACTAGCTCTGATACCATATCAGAAAACTAAAAGACGAAGAGTTAATTTTTCTTATTCATCTCAGCGTCATAAGGGGTTTTTATACAAAGAGTCAAATAACTAACGGAGCCTAACAGTCCACGTGTCAACGTATGACATAAATCTAACATTATTGATGAGCCAGTCGATGACTTTGCTTGGTCAGTCGTAGTCGAGGCAATCCTGGACGTTGTAGAACTGAATGGTAGTGTGGGCTGAGAGACGAACTCGTCAGTCTCTGGAGACGAACTCGTCAGTCTCTGGGGACCTTTGGTCGTGCAGACCTTGTTGTGACGAGTTCAGATCCTCTGTCCAATATTATGGTGTCTTATTGTGTCTAATAAATCTCAGCTATTTATTTATGTGGGGCCTGCATGGGACCCGCGTGGGTTCCACAAAATAAATGACTGAGATTTCATGAGACAGAATAAGACAGAGTAAAACTGGACAGAAGATCTGGTTCCTGTTTTGACAGTCTTTTCTTCCTGTGGAGCACACAATGTGGCCTCTTTGGAACTCCACGATCTTTCCCCCTCCGCTCCTTATCCCAAGTCTCAATGATGTTGTTGCTTGGTGGTGGTTTTTTTTTCCCATTTTTCTTGCATATTGATGCTTTGCTCCGGAAAAGTTGACAAAGAAGGTGTGAGGTAGGATACTTTGCTGTGAAGTTGATGATGGGAGGGTTGTTGCTATTGTGTATCTAACCCTTAAAGAAGTAACAATTTGGTGTTGTTGGTTCGGTTGGGGTTTTATGTTTAGGAAATACTGATGACAGTGATTCTCTTTTGGTAAGAGCCTGAGGCAATTAATTATTTTCTGATTAGTTAAGTTAATATGCTTCTTCAAGTTGATCAACATTAGGATTAATTAAATACAGTGTGTCCCAAATGTTTAAAATAAATAATTTTTTATTTTTAAAAAAGTAGGCCCTATATTATCATGTGAGGCGTGATAATGTGGGGCTCACTTTTGAAATAAAATAATATTAGAAAATGTCAGGTCATCAATTACTTGACATATAATTGATGACGACTTTTGAGAATGTTTAGGTTAAACTTGTCCATTGTATAAAAGTTAGGGTCAAAATTGACCATTTTTTCATGGGCCTAGAAGAATCATAGATGTTGACAGGTAAAAGTAAGTTCTTAGGACATCAGGAAGAGCTAGATGAGATCATTTATATACCTCTTTTGACAAGAGAATTATTTTAGGAGGAGATTTTAATCATCATATAAGGGCAACTTTTGACATATATTTATGGACTTATAGGGGTTTTGAGTACGATGATAAGAATGATAGTGGAACTACTTTGTTGGATCTTGTGGTAGAACCAACTCTATTTCAAGAAAAAAGAGGAGCATTAGTGACTTTTAAGAGCTGAACCACAAAAACTCAAATTGACTACTTTCTTGTAGGATAAAGTGATCGACCTAGTTGCAAAGATTTTAAGGTGATACTTAATACTTGCTTATCAACTCAACATAAATTGCTAGTTTTGGATCTTATAATTAAGGTTCGGAGGAAGAAGACAAGTCCTAAGAGGTGTACCAGAGTCAAATGGTAGAATATGAAAAGGGATACAGTTAAACAACTTAGAGATATAGTAATATATGGAGAAAAATGAAAATTAGAAGGAGATGCTAACCAGATGTGGAAGAGAGTAGCAACTCTTTTAAACAATACAACTAAAGAGATTTTGGGTGTTTTTAAAGGACCTAGGAGTAGTAAGATGGAGTTCTGATGGTGACATGAAAATGTACAACAAAAAAATGTTAAGATCAAGAAGGATGCCTATAAAACTCTATTGGATAACACCATAGAGGTAGAGAGAGTAGTTAATAGAGAAAGTTACAAACCGGAAAAGAGAGAGGTAAAGAAGATAATCTCATAAGCTAAAAGTAGAGATTAAAGAAATTATACCAACAATTGGAAATTAAAGATAAAAAATGATATATTTAAGTTGGCGACAGTTAGGGAATAAAAGGCAAGAGACTTAGATTAAGTTCATTGTATAAATGATAAAGCAGGGCTGGTGCTCATAGCTAAAAATAACATGAAAAGAAGAAGGCATAGATACTTATATGGCTTTTTTAATGAAGGCATAAAGAACAACATATCTTTAAGTGATCTAAGCACGTCTAAGAGATATCATAATTTTACTTTTTATTGGTAGATTACAATGGAAGAATTTAAAATAGCTTTGAAGAAGACAAAAAGTGGAACACAGTCAGGTTTGATGAGATCCCCATAGAAGAGTGGAAGAAACTAGGTGAAGAGAGCCTTACTCAACTAGCCAAGCTTTTTAATGTGATTCTCTAGTCCCCTAAAATGTTAGATGAGTATAGACTTAGTATGCTAATTCCGCCATACAAGAACAAAGGGAATATCCAAAATTATAACAATTATATAGGGATCAAATTACTTGGTGACACCATGAAGCTATGGGAGAAGCTATGAGATCAAATTACAATCTCAGAGAACTAGTTTGGCTTCATGTTAGGAAGGTCCACGACATAAACTTTACATCTCATCAAAAGATTAATGGAATATTATAAGGACAAACAACACAACCTATATATGGTTTTTATTGATTAGAGAAAGTGTGTGATAAGTATATAGGGAAATCATGTGGAGGTGTTTAAAAGTTAAAGAAGTTCTTATTATCCATATACAGATTATTAGAAATATGTATGAAGGTCTAAAGACTACAGTCAAGATGATGAGAGGAGATATATGACATTTTTCTATTGATACTGGGCTATAATAAAGCTCCTTATTAATCTCCTCTTTGTTTACAATAGTGATGAATAAACTTACCAAGAATATCCAAAGGGACGTACCTTAATGTATGTTATTTGTTGATGACATTTTTTTAGTAGGTAAGACAAAAAAGTCAAGCTAAAACTTTAAAGGAATACCTTAGAGTTGAAGGACTTTAAATTCAACAGGGGTGACTTCTGATGTAGAGGTAAAGATTAATTTAAAAGTTATACTATAGAAATATTATTTTATGTATTTAGGATCTATCATCTAAAGCAATGTATGAATTGGCGAAGACATACTTCATTGTATTAAATCATAGTGGTTTAAATAGAGAATTGCATTAGGAATTTTATGTGACAAGAAGATACTACTCAAGTTCAAAAGTAAATTCTATCATTTAGTGATTAGGTTGGTCATTCTCAATGGAACAGAGTATTGGTTCATCAAACAATTGCATAGTTATAAGCTAATGGTGGCGAAAATGAGAATGCTCCGTTGAATGTGCAACATTATTAGAAGAGATAAGGTCATGAATATAATGGTAAGAGGAAAAAGGTGGATAATTTTAATGAAAAATTAAGAGAGACAAGGCTTAATTAGATTTAGTATATTAAGAGGAGATACCTTGAAGTTTTAGTGAGAAGATGTAATATGATTATACTTATAGATTGTAAGAGAAAAAAAAAAAAGAAGGCCTAAGAAGAATTGGAGGAAGGTTATCAAGACTGATATGACTTTGTTGAAACTTATCGAAGATATAACTCTCAATATAAAAATTGGTGTAATAGGATATGAATAAATGATAGCACATAAAGAGGTCGTCTTATATCTTGTATTTAGCCTAAATATTTTCTTGTAATGACTTGTTTGATTTATTTATTTAGTTGTCTTCTTTCTTGTTTGAGTATTTATTTACTTATTTTATCTTTTATGTTTATTCTTTACCTTGTTCTATATTTATTGTATAACTTATTTTTGTATTTTATTTATATGTATTTATTTATTTGTATTTTATTACTATTAATATCTTTTCTATGTGAGCCTATCAGAACAACCTCTCTGCTAGTTAGGGGTAAGGTTATGTACTATTGAATTTTCCTAGATCCTACGTATCATCGAAACTTTCATTAGGTTGTTATTATTGTTGTATTTGAATAAGTTGGATTCAATAAAAAATATACTTGAACTATAGTACTATAGTGGGATAACCAAAACTAAAGTGATCAATTTTTATTTTTTTTCAATTCAATGGTCAAGTTTTTAAAATTTCTAATTGAGTAGCTAACTTTTTAAAATTTTAACAAGTTAGTTCAAAACGTTAATTTTTGCTAATGAATCTAATAGATAGACATCCACATGATATTTAGTAGATATGTCATATCATCAAAAATAACTTTTTGAATTGAATCATTGAAAATTTAAAAGACTAATCAACTGAAAATTTTAAAAATTGGGCATTAAATTGATTTTTTTTAAATATTAGATATTTTTAAATATGTTATTCCTACTATAATTTACCGTTAGCTTTCTAATGGAAGGAAAGAAGGAAATGTCGAAATTTGTTATTTTCGTTATCATAGATGTCGTATTTGATTAATCCGACAATTTAATTGGTCCAAAGTCCTCACATTTCTTGTTTTAATAAAAGCGATTTATCTATTTATCGTTCAGTTTTCATTTTGTTAATCTAATTGTGACAAGAATAACACGTAGTAATGGTGCCAAGCTGTTGCAGACTTAACAATTATCAAAGACTTCTGTACATTAAAAATCTCCTGGTTACGTACCTAAAAAAAGAACCACCAGATATTAGAAACGAAAACGAAATCACAGCAGTCTCTAGCAAATCTGCAACTTAGATCTGAATGTGTGGATGCCTTAGCCTTTATAATGTGAATGTAAAGCACTGATGTTAAACTTGAATGTATAAATTTGTATGATTATATTAGATTCTGATGAGTGGATTTCCCAGGTCAAGTTTAAACGTGAAATTGTAGTAATTCAATGGAAGTATCCCTAGTTGTAAAATATGTGGCTTATTATTTGAAATATGTCATATATGATTATTCCTTTGAATCTTTTAAACGGCAATCGAATGGCTGGCATTGATGAACCTTCTTGCAAGTGCAGATGTCATGGTGCAGACACCATTGATGTGTTGGTTTATACCCTACAGCCAATCGCTTTGGTTGTAGTTTAGTGACAAATAATTTAAAGGCATTATTTATCTTGTACATGTTTAGATATATATGATAAAGTCCATGGGATAATTATACATTGCAAATGAAATTATAATGAGATTATAATTATGAGATTCATATTG
>JANITX010000210.1:53598010-53611693 GCA_027564395.1 Erythroxylum ulei
TTTACTAGGAATAAAGTTTGGTCTTTAGTTCCCAGACCCTCTAAAAAGTCCATCATAGGAACTAGATGGGTTTTTAAAAACAAACTAGACGAATCAGGTAGAGTAAGTTGGAACAAAGCGAGATTAGTAGCACAAGGCTATAATCAGCAGGAAGGAATAGACTACAATGAGACTTATGCTCCTATAGCAAGACTAGAAGCTATTAGGATTTTGCTTGCATATGTTGTCTGTCATGACATAAAGCTTTTTCAAATGGATATGAAAAGTGAATTTCTAAATGGCTTTTTAGATGAAGAGGTTTATGTGATGCAACCTCCTAGTTTCGAGGATGTCAAGAAACCGGATCATGTCTTTAGACTTCATAAGGCTTTGTATGGCTTGAAACAAGCTCCTCGAGCTTGGTATGATCATCTGAGTTCTTTTCTTATTAAGAATAAGTTCAGTAGAGGTCAAGTAGATAATACTCTATTTAGAAAGTGCATTAAGAATGATTTTATCATTGCTGAAATTTATGTTGATGACATTATCTTTGGTGCTACTTATAAAATGTTATGTACCAGTTATGAAAATTTGATGAAAAATGAGTTTAAGATGAGCATGATGGGTGAGTTAAAATTCTTTCTTGGGTTACAAGTAAAGCAAACCGAAGAAAAGATTTTTATTCATCAACGGAAGTATATTAAGGAATTGTTGATTAAATATGATATGGAAAAAGTAAAACCAATGTCAACTCCAATGCATCCTTCAAACCTTTTGTCTAAAAACGAAATTGGTAAGAAGGTTGATCAAACCCTATATACAGTGATTACTAGTTCTTTACTTTACCTTACAGTAAGCAGACCTGAAATTTTGTTTAGTGTTTGTTTGTGTGTAAGATTTCAGGCAGATCCTAGAGAGTCTCATTACATTGCTGTTAAAAGAATTTTGAGATATCTATCAAGTACTACTGATCTTTGCTTAATGTATAAGAAACGTAAAGATTTCAGGTTAATTGGCTATTGTGACGTGGACTATGCCAGAGATAGGATTGATAGAAAAAGTACAAGTGAAGAATGTCACTTCCTTGGCCACAACCTAGTTTCCTGGTCAAGTAAGAGGTAAAGCTCAATGGCGCTATCAACTGCTGAAGTCGAGTATATGTTAGCCACAAGCTGCTGTTCATAGAAGTTGTGGATTAAGTACTAGCTAGAAGATTACTCAGTACAAGAAGATGAAATCCCAATCTACTGTGACAACACAAGTGCCATCAACTTGTTGAAGAACCCCATACAACACTCAAGAGTCAAGCATATCAAAGTTAGACACCATTTTCTACGAGACTACGTTCAGAGAAAGATTGTGAGTCTTCAGTTTGTTGAGACGAACTATCAGTGGGCAGACATCTTCACTAAGCCATTGAGTGAAGAGAGATTCAAAGAAATCAGACGAAACCTTAACATAGTGATGTTGAGTGATCAACCGTCTGACACGTCAGGACCCAGCTAAAAAGTTGAAGAGTTAATGGTAACAGTAAGTTACAGATAGTAACTTCTGTTATAAGAAAGTTTTGGAGGAAAAGCATCTCAAAGCCTTAAGAATACCACCTACTCTAGAACACTCTTGATATCCCTGACATTGAATTTTGAAGAACTCTCAACAACATTTTCATTACTCTGTTCTAATATCAAACCCTCTTTGCTCTCACTCTCAATCTAAGAAACCAACCTCACGTTGTGAAGAAATACAATTGTGTGTTCAGTTTGTTGTTAACTACAGAAACAAATGGAGGCATCAATGACTAGTGGAAGAATCGTTGATTTTTAGTCTTTGAAGAAGGACCAGACGGATATTGAACCAGAGATTGTGGCAGTCGGATGGATGAACTTCTTTCAAGTTCGTGAGACTGTCTATATGAATGAAGTATATGACTTCTGGAAGAATATGGAAGTAGTAGAAGATACTCTTATATTAGTGGTGGATAGATTGTCGGTGATAATAACACTAAAATCAATTGACAAAGCTATTGAGTGTCCAAGTATTGGAGTAAAGCTTGCTCATAAGGCTAAATGGATGACTCAAGCTAGAATGGAAGAATCTCAGATTAATCGACAACTCTATGGAAGCAATAACCCAAAGGAAAAGAAGGCCTCAAGCCTTGTACCAAAGGTTAGGGTTCTACACGTACTACTTTTTCACTATGTCCTACCAAGAACAGGATCGAGGAATCTGGTGACAACTTTAGATGAACAGTGTTTATTTCATCTACTCAATCACCAACCCATAGATCTCCCATTTCTTATCTTTCACTATATGAAGAAGAAAGACTCAAACGCTCTGTCATTTGGAATGATATTGACTAAAATCTTCAGGGATTCTGGAATTCTCCTGGAGAGAGGAGATAGGATGAAGTTGAATATCAAGAGCGCCATTAATTCTACAACTATTAGTAGAATGGGCTTGAAGAATCTAGAAAAAGGGGAAACTGATTCTAAGACGATAGCAAGGATTGAGGGGGAGCGCGTTGTTAAGAGAAGTTCGAATGAAAAAGGAACTCCCATAAGAAGATCAAAATCTCAATCTATTGAGAGAATGCCTGCAGAAGGAGATAAGAAATCATCAAATGAAGCAATGAAGGCAAAGGCGATTTCTCATAAAGAAGGAAGCCAGGTGCGATATAGGGAGAAAGTGACCTTAAAGAGAAAGGAAGAAATACTCCTGTCGGAGATACCTAAACAAGCAAAAAGGTCGCCCATAGTACGAACCCTACGTTAGCAAGAGGAAAATAAAGGAAAAGAGTTGACTCGTGGTGAAGACTCTAAGAAGAAAACACCTCAGACAACCAGGTCTTTAGTTTCAATTTTGAAGGAAGATACAGCAAAATTGGCTAAAGAAACTGAGATAAAGAGGAAATTGTAGTTATGGAAGAAGAAACCTCAATCTTAACAGACTCCTAGGCTGATTGAAGAGAATAAAAAGCAGAAAATCAGCCAGAAGAAGAGCACTCCAACTGTTGTTCAGAAGAAGAAGACAGTTGAACGCAATCCAGCATAGGTCAATACCTCTCAACCTTTGAGGAAAGAAGATTTGAGGATAAATATTATTGAAGAAGTTCAACCTGTCAGGAGTAGTAGCTCTATAATCTTCAAAGAAACCCCAATAAGGTCAGTTAAGGCACAATTACAACCAATATTGGTAAATAACAGTACAATGCATCTGTTAAATGATGAAGATTTAAGTATGTATGGTTTTCTGAGAGATGAAGGAACCAAACCATACCCCGCACAGATGACAAGGCAGAGGTACACTATCTTACCAATCACAAAGAGAACTGTGATTGTGCCTGATTTTCAACCAAAGCCTTACATTGTTCGCAATGATGAAAAGGGGAAGAAGAAACTGTACCGGGAAAAGATAACAAGTGATTCTGACAGAAGAACGAATCGAAGCCAAAGTAAGAGACATTGATGAGGCATGTTATGTAGCTCATCACTAAGGAACTTATATGTCTCATTACATTTCGAAGGCATTAGGAAGTAACTATGGTCATCGAACCACTGAAGACTCTTCTCAGGTAGTTGGAAGACTTACAGAAGGGCAGTACAGATCCATTAGGATTGGAGATGTCAGCTACTCAATAGAGACTCTTGTGCACCTGATTATGCACATCAGACCCTTGAGCACTGTGTCTTCAATTGGAGATGTTCTACACCTATTTGGAAGATAAGTTCCATGACTAACCAACCCTGAAGACTCTGATCTCCCAGCACCGAACCTATCTCTCAAACCTCCTTCCCTTACAATCACTGAACCAGGTGTCATATCTTCATATGCATATACTACGACCGTTGGTCTTGAAGTAGTACAACAGAAGCATGTTGAAGACATTAAAGATAAATTTGATGATCTATGTGCTTCTGTGGGTGACTTGTATAAAGAAGTAGAGTATATTCGACAAGATCTTAAGTCACTCCGTAAATGAGAGAAATGTTTTTTGAAATTATGAAGCATTTGAGGTCATGGTCTTTTTGATCAATAACAAATAGGGGGAGAAAAGGAGAAAGAAATGAAAAAGATAGGGGGAGGAAGAGAAGAAGAGAAAAACAAAAAAAGAAGATATTAATAATACTTTCTTTCTATGATTATTTATTATCGTTAAAAAGGGGGAGATTTTTAAGTCAAAATGACTTTATGATTAATAATTTTGATGAAAACCAAATAATGAGACGAAAGAAAATGATACAGAAGCAGATGCAAAAATGAGACGGAAGCAGATACAGAAATGAGACGGAAGACAAAAATGAGACGGAAGCAAATACAAAAATGAGATGAAAGAAAATGAGACAGAAGCTGAAAATAAGACGGAAGCCGAAAATGAGATGGAAGACAAAAATGAGATAGAACAAAATGAGACGAAAGAAATGAGACAGAAAGCAAAACTAAGACAAAAACCCGATACCACATCGGCTGATTAGTTAGTTTGAGTTAGTTATAGAACTCAATTGAATATCTGATTCTTCAAAGATCAAGAAACAAAAAGAAAGAAGCAGTTATCAAGAAGCAGTTGAAGACAAAGGCTATAAATACGATTCGGAGTTGAAGACTGCAGAAGTTAGTGAAATTCAAAAGAGCTAGAGATTCAAAAGCTAGAAATTTTATTCTTTGTGCTAACCTTAGGGCTTCTATTGTCTGTAACAAAGCTCGAAACATCTTTCAGTAGAAAGAAGAAAAGCAAATAGTCTGAAGAGGCTAAGTGTGAAAAGAATACTTGCTGTAAGACACCTGAAGAGGCTCGGCGAAAAGAATACTTGTATTTTTGAGAAGTTTAGTGAAATCTCAGAAAGAATTATGAGGACTGGACGTAGCCCACAGTTTTGGGTGAACAAGTATAAATCTGTTGTGTCAATTCTTACTCTCAACTCTCAACCTTCTACTCTAAACTTTTACGTTTATTATGTTATACAAGTACTTAGAAGCAAATTACAATACTGCATGATACGTTTACTTAATAGTTTTGAAAAAGCAAGATTGTTTTTCAAAAAAGGGATTATTGTTTCTAAGAAGAGGGATACACAATTCAACCCCCTTTCTTGTGCATTCTGTATATCGAATATTAAGACCATACTAACGTGTGATTTACTTCATAGGTATGTCAAGTTAAACTACTTTGACATACCTAATTTTTGAATGGTATGATATGTTGTTCGATATTAATCTTGATTTATAATTAAAAATTATTTAATCAGAGAACTAAAGATAAATTAAAAGGATTGTAAATATGAATTATAATTATAATTTATAATCATTACCAATATATTAGAAACTTAATGGGTCACATATAAAAAAGCAATTTAAAAATTAATTTAAATTAAGTTGGATTTAATTTAAAGTTTAAGAAACTCTAGAGATCAAATATGAGATATTTAATTTTATTAAAATTAAATTATATTTAGAGTTAGATTTTTATTATAATTAGAAAGTTTAATTTTAATAAGAAAGAAACATTTGTTTCTCTATATATAGGATGAAGGCATATAAGAGCTAGCACTCCTGCCTTCTCTCAAATGTTGAATTCTTTTCTTTTGCTATATGGATAATTAGATGTTGGCCATGTGAATAATTTGCAGTTGACAATTTGAGAAGAAAAGTTATTCAAGAATCTAAATTAGGTATATTTCAACCATTTTATTTATTGTTCATATTTTTAAATTATTCAATTAAAGAGATATGACTGAAAAATACAATCATTTTTTATTATATTTGTAATTAGATCACAATTAGTTTGCTAATAGTTATATCAGAGCCCTTAATTGTTAAACTTGATTAAAATTTCTTGATTCTTATTAATTTGATTAAATTAAGGTTAAAATTTATTGATGCAAAAGTTGTATACATTTATTATTGTCCCATATGCTTTACCTTATTTATGATTTGCCTAATATTGATTAGGGTATAATCAATTTTGGGAATTGTTTTGTTTATCGAAACTTAATGACGCCTCCCACTTTATCTAAAAAAGTTCTTGAAAATCTTTTTAGAAGTTTCTGAAAATTACTTATGTACCCTAACTTATGATAACTATGTGTTTTAATTGAGGCATACCTTAATCGTGCTTGTTTATCTTCTGGAAACTTGGTTATGCATCTTATTTTTATTTTCTAGAAAAACATATATGTCTCCCTTTAAAGCTTCCTTTGCTCTATACAGTTTTAAAAAATAAATAATTGAATGTTCCTCTAAACTAAGCTTTTAGAACAACTTGGATTTGAAAATCTTGTTTTATCTTTAAAAATATGATGAAGAATGTTTCTGGTTGAATTTTGTGATTCTATCACATGTATGATTCTAAATTGTGTCTAGTGGAGAATTAGTTTTGATTCTAAATTAAGACTAAGCATCAGAGATGCTTTATGCATCCCTATTACCATTAACATCACTAGTGTCACACCAACAACATTATTTACTGCTAGTGAAGTCTTACTTGTCGTTAGTGGCGACTGCCATCACTAGTAAAAGCCTTAGGATCGATGAAGAAGACAAATGAAACACGAACAATAGAGTAGCAAATAGTTGCAAACCTAAACATCAAAATAGTGATGACTGAAGGAGGAGAAGACGATGACACTAGGAAAAGGGAGGTAGTGGAGAAAACTAGAAACCCTAGTTTACGGAAAACGATAACATCTAATTTATTTCTTATAAAGCTTAGACTAGAATAACAACTTTCCTTTAATAGTTTCAATTAAATCAATATAAAATTTCATATTAGATATGAAATTGTATGACTTTGAAAAAGTCAAAGTTGATTTTGGGATATGATGCTTAGTTGAAGCACATATTATCCAATTAGTTTAAACTAAATTGGATAATAGAAATTTATGATATATCCAAAATGGTTGGATATGATTTTTTAAACCCTAATGAACAAACTGGTTGTTCAGTGAATACTTATAGGAGAATAGTATTTAAGACAAATAGTGGAAGTATAATGGAGTTCAAAAAGTTTAAACCTCATAACACTACATATAATTAGAATTAGTGCCTTTGTTGATACATTTGATGTATAGTCATAGCATTACATGATGTTGAAAGATGCAATTTTATTATGAATTCAAGTACTTGTTTTTATAGATGATTATGGATTTTTCATGTCTATGAGATGATTAGTGAGAGTATAGTTGCAATCTTTAATTGCAATATCTAAAGACATATTGCTTATAAAGAACAAAAATTTATATTTTCAATTTTTGAAGATATGATAGTCCATCTAAGTATATAGAGAATGTACAAAAGCCGTTTAGTATTTGAGATGTCAGATACTTCTGAAGTATTAAAAGATCTATTTTTTTATGTGTGAGTTTATATTTTAGTTCAAGGCTATATGGGTATTAAACTTTAGAAGTAAATCTTAGTTAAGTTATATTTTACTTAAAATGGTATCATTTTGAGATTGGAAAGTTTCCAATGTAGCATTTCTTGCAAATGTACTTAATTAATAAAAATCACTGTAAATAAGGGTTAAGGAATTGCTTTAAATAAATAATTGAATAGTTGAATAACAAATTAAAGAGAATAGAAAAGAGAGAATGCTAACTGATTTACAATAGTTTGACAAACAACCCTTTTGTACATTTTGCCCCAAGACTTTTCTTAGAATTCCATTATAATTCTTCTTTCAAGATGAAGAATAACTTTTGTACAATCTTTCTCAATAAGGAGGAACCCTTCTTACAATTTTCTTCCAAATTAAAGAAGAACCTTAATCCCACTTTGAACACTTTTAAGTACAATTTCCAACACACCAACAAAGAATTACAATTCATAGTTATCTCACTTATTCACTCAATAACATAGAAGAAGCTCACTCAAATAAATATGAGATAATGATTCTCAAACAATTGAAAAATGCGTAGAAAATATTTATAAAAGACACCTAAATGCTTCTTGAAGCTAAAAACAATGAGAAAATACATATGTATAGTGTTTTGGGACCCTTCCTAGCCATTAGAGACAAGAACTAGCCATTAAAACGGTTATATCTAGTGCAAAGGTAGTGCACATGTTGATCAGTGTAATGACAAAACATTTGTAATATTAGAGAACAATGATAAATTAGGCACTCAAACAACTATGAAAATAATGAATAGCTCCCCCTAAATTCTTGCAAAAAATTTAATTCAATATCAAAAACATAATTAAATATTGAGAACAAAAGATATATTTAATATCAAGGAAATATCCATAAATGTAAAAATCATATACTTACTCAAGCATGTCATATAAGGAGTACAAAATACAAAAGGATAAAACAACCACTCCCCCTAGATTTCATTACTCTTCCTAAATTTTATAACTTCCCCAAAATCTATTATCATTTAACTTTCTCCCCCATTTTGCAATCATACCATAGAATTCAATTAACAAAAAATGCATAATATAAAGTGCCATACGTCAAGCTAACTTGGTTGAAAAGATGAATTTGATCAAGATTGATCAACTTTCTCATTAGAGAGTGCTATTGAATATTTAAAGAGTTAAAACAAAAGTTTGATTTTAAAAGAGACATCTCTAATTGTGTTTAATTTGAAAAAAATTCTAATTTTAGGATTGTGCCTTAGTTTAAATATTCAATTAACACACAAAGGGAAGTTTTGAAAAAATTAGAGGTTAAAATTGTAATAATAAATGTATAATTGCAATATCCAACAATCAATTCTATAAAAGAATGTATACTTTTGAAAACCCCAAAATTTCAAAAATAGAAAAATGAAAAAGTGCTTAAAGTACCAAAATTGAACTAAGTTAAAGATGTATGAATATAATTGAAAGAGAAATAACCTTAACAATTTAACTATGAAGGCATCAATTTGAAAAAAATCTTAGTTAAGAAAATTTTTTAAAATCCTATATATGATATTCAAGAATGACAAAGTTTCAATTTGATATAATCTAATAAGATTTTTATGTAATAGGGGATGATTTTTTTTTTTAAAAAAGAGTGAATTATTTAGGATTTTAGATGATATAAACATAAAAAAATCATAATAGAAGAAAACAGGCAAAGGAGAGACTACAAACAGGAGGATTGGTTGAACACATGACTTGATTGGTTGATCAATGTTGGTGTTTTAGAAATAAGCAAAAATAAGTAGTGGAGGTATGGAGGAAAAATGGATTGGAATTAAAACACTATCTACAGGTTAACTAGTGGGTATATTGGTCAAACTATGTTGGTTATTTATCGACCTAGGGTTGCATCCAAACTCTTCGCAAACTCTTAAGAAAGAAAGGAGTCTCAAAATTAGAGACATTGGTTGACTACTGAGGGATATTGATCGACCAGTGTGGCTATTTGGGCCACTAGACAATCAACCAAATGAAGAATAAATTCAAATAAAAAGGCAAAAAATATGGTTTTTGGTTACACTTGTCAACTAAACTAAGATATTAGTCATCTAATATGTTCTGGAAAGTTAAAAAAAAAGATTTAAAACTCAGATTTAAACATCAAAACACTTAAAACAAACATCCCTTATTCAAATCATCATGTCCACTTATAGTTTCCAAAGGGTTGCACTTTTATATGTGATCCTAAACAATCTTATTTGTCTCATCCTAGGCTTCTCATGGTAATATCAATAAAGAATTATCAAAAACCTTAACCAATACTTCAAGCATATAAAATCAATTAAATTGGAAACGAGATCTCTATCATATAAAATTTCCATCAAACATACCTAATTTTCTTCTAATTATGAAATATTTATTATTAAAGTTTCGAGAAATAAATGATTATAAATTCTAATTCAGTGTGATCATTTTGTATAATAATCTCTAATTCTAGGTTTAAAGTTCACACTTTAAAACAGTTATTAAATACCTTATTCATAGTTTAAGCTTAAATAATCATCAACAAAGGTTTATACTCAAATTGATACAAAAACGTAAGTTATCTTATATTTTTAAATTCTAAACTGATAATTACCTTATGTCAAACATTACTTATAAGATATTTGATGGAGATTCTTTTTGAGTTTAAATTCTATTATAAGTGTCTACTCCTACTTATCTCTTTCACTTAGTTCTACAATTATCTCTTTTGAAATGTCTTTGGTGGTTAAATTCTCCATATCCTACAACATCTTCTAGACCTCTTTGGAGGCAACAAGGTTAGGTTCATCATGATAAAATGCATAAATATATTAAAAGTACTCAATTCAATAACTACATACCATTCACTCTTTTTTTCTTCTTCCTATAACCTTACAAACCAAGGTAATCAGTGTATTTTAGGAACCCAACTAAGCTTGGTTCCGTGTTTGTTGGGTTCCTTCTTCTTTTAACCCATATTTTGAAAAGATTACTTTGATATTCTTTACTTAAGAAAACAAAATTTATCAGTATTTCTATACTTACCATAAAAATGATTAATGATGTTGCACATATGCATTTTTTGGACCTCTTTATGTGTATATATATTATGGAATCTTCCTTTGGACATTAAAGTTGCTGAATGTTCTCCTATGGTAGTGAAATGTCCTATGATTATATATATATTGTCTACTATCAATGAAAGCTTTATGTATGCTTCTTTGAGGCCTAAAAGAGTGTGAGTACATTTACTTGTTATCATAAAAATTATCCATATTCTTCTCTTGAGAGTACTGAACTCTATGCCTAGGTTGTAAGCCATATATAAAAGTATGAGGATTGCTCTTAATATGAACTTTATTGGATTTGTTACGTGTGCGCTTAGATGTGGAAGCTTCATGTTTATTTGTTATATTAGGCAACAGTTCTTTACTGAGCCATCAACTTGAGAATTGATTTTATAGACCTATTTGCAACCAATGAAAAAATTATTTGTAGGTAACTCAACCAAGTCCCAAGTATTGATGTTCGAGGGAGCTTACAGTTCTTCCATCAATTCCTATTGCCATAAAGAGTCAGTGTTGGCCTCACAATAGGTGTTGGGTTCATATAGAGAAACAATAGTGGAATAAACATGGAAATCTATAAAATGAATAGGGGTTAACTTACTAGAGTGTCTCATACCTGACATCTTGTTTAGGCCATCTCTCTACAATTAGATTAGGATCTTTAATAAGAATAATGGTTTTTTATGCTCTATTAAGACATAAAACTTTAATTATGTCACTTCTTAACTCTCTAAAGGTCATGTTTTTCTTTTTTCTAAATGATTCCTTTTCTCTGGCACCTTTTGATATGATTTTGGGACCTTCTCCATATAAAATTATTGATCACTTAAGATACTATGTGATCTTTATCGATGATTTTTCTCGTTATATATATATTTACCTAATACATCATAGATTTGAACTATTCTCTATTTACTCTCTCTTTGTTAATACAATCCACACTCATTTCTCTTGTAAGAATAAAATATTCGTTGTGATAATAAAATGGAATAAAAAGATACAAACTTCATCGAATTCCTTGCATAATAGGAGACTATCATTTAAAGATCCTGTCCAAATACCTTTATACAAAATGGTTGAGTATAATGTAAACATAAACATATTCTTGATAATGTTTAGGCCCTCCTTATATCCTCTTCCTATTCCAAAACTTTTTAAGGTGAAGCAGCTCTAACTAATATCTACACTATCAATCATATTCCTTCCTCTGCCAAAGGTAACATCTATCCTGATAAGCACTTATTCAATCGTACTCTTGATTATCAGTCTCTTAAGATTTTCAGTTGTGTTTCCTTTGTCCTTTTATAACCTCACGAGCATACCAAACTAGAACTAAGAGAACAAATATGATTTTTTTTTCTTGAGTATGGCATAGAACACAAATGGTATAGATGTTAGGATCCCCTATCTCAAAGACTCCATATCTCTCAACATATAACCTTTTGGGTATATGAAATATTTTCCATAATTTCAAAATTTTGGGTGCGAGAACCCTTACAACAATTTTTCTTTGATCCTATCATATCTCTATTTCCTAACATTTCTCTTGTAGGTCCATTTTATATCTCTAATATTTCAACATGACTAATGTAACACCCCACTCCCGCAGGACTCGAACCCGACATCGTGGGTGATATCCGAGTCCGTGCCCCGCGAGTGTGGCATGCTACTGCGCTCAATTAGCCGAAACCTTTTTATTATATTTTTTTCAAATGCAAAGAAACCAGTAAATAATTTGGGCCCACTATATTCATAAACATTCTTAGTCATAATAATACAATCAACAAAATTTCAATAACCTTTTTGGGGCCCCTTACCACTATGAAACATTTTTAATCATAATGAATCTACATTACAGCATAACTTTATTTACATACATATGGCCCAAAAATTTCGGAATCCTTTATTGATACAAAAATCGCAAAATACAAATTTGTACAAATCATAAAATACAGAATGTAGACGGAAACTGATCCCGACCTCTATCTTTCACTTACATGCAGTAGGTATACTCCCGTTTGTCTAACAGGGTATTCTTCAAGCCTGAAAAATAATTGCAAATTTTGGGTGAGTTTTACGAACTCAGTGAGTGACCATCATCGATGGCTCACCCAATCACATAACACATATCACAACATTACACATTTTACACTTCTCGTTCAGTACAATATAATCATTTATTTTATGCATATGCAGTGCACATGAGACCCACTTTTCATTTGTTATTTTGTTGTGACCGAGTGCCTAAACTGTCCCATGTAGGGCTTATTAATAACTGTCCCATATAGGGCTCATTAAACGTTGAGCCAGAGGCTCTGAATTACT
The DNA here is from genome assembly GCA_027564395.1 of Erythroxylum ulei. Taxonomy (NCBI): domain Eukaryota; kingdom Viridiplantae; phylum Streptophyta; class Magnoliopsida; order Malpighiales; family Erythroxylaceae; genus Erythroxylum; species Erythroxylum ulei. The sequence goes on from JANITX010000210.1 coordinate 53,610,751, forward strand.
TTTGAGCTCGAAGCTCATTTCCACTCGTTGAGCTTTAAGCTCTGATCGTTGGCTACTCTGGTCACAACTACCATTATATTTCATGCATTCATGCATTCATGATATGGAATGCATCACTCACATTTGCATAAACTCATTCACTCATTTTCCCATGTCATCGGACCTTAGTCCGGCATTCAACCTTAAAGTTGAGAAATCATACTTTCATTCATATGCAAATGCACAATCAGAATACATTTACCAATTGCACTAAATACACTTAGTTCATCTCATTCACAAACAAGTAGCACTTCAATACCCCATTCAAAAAATCACATCATCGGACCTTCTGTCCGGAAACCCATATAATCAATCACATTCATAAAATCAATCAATAGTCAATCAATACAAAAATTCAAATAATAAAACTAAGACCATCTAGGTCTACTCACAGTACGCTCCAGATTAGCATTTGCTTCCAATTTCTTAGAACGCCTAAATGCGGACACTTAGCCTGCACAACCCATTTATGCAAGATACACATTCATCACAATTTGAACAATCATAAGTGTTTGATAATGCACATGACGGGACTGAAATATGTAGAATGCATATTCATGACAATCCCGGGTATTTTTCCAATAATTCCATCGCAAAAACATTCTCATGTCACAACTCATTGAAGTAAAATTTCTACTTAGGTTTATACCTCACTAAACTCATTAAAATTTCCATTTCTTTCTCATTGACTCACTTCAGAAATTTTCCAAAATCCCATTTTTGGGTCTACCATTCACATCCAATTAGAAACCGAATCTGATGTAATTTGGTCAAACTCTTTTCTAGAAAAGTGTTCCTCTATGTATTATGTTTCCATTGACACCAACATCACTCAATTCGGTTCAATACTTTGGAAAATATGCCTCAATCACTTTTAGACTGCTCTTATCCAAAAACAGTTCAC
>JANITX010000210.1:53868348-53896078 GCA_027564395.1 Erythroxylum ulei
ACTGAGTTGAAATGGAGTTGAGAATGAGGACTAGATGGAGTAGAAAAGATGTTCTTTTTATGAGTTGTGTTAGGGTAAGATTTGGAAACAAAATTGGTAGTTGATCTGAAAAATGTGATAGTAACATGATCTCTAAATATGCTTATGTGTATTAGCCATAACTTTTTATCTAGTTATCCAAATGAGATAATTCTTAGTTTGGATTAAACTAGAGACATGTGGATACATTTTTCATGAAGATATCAAATTTAAATTATGTCTTTAAGAGTCTCAAAATTTGACATGAAATTGAGAACTGGACAAAGTACACTATTGGATGAATATATACATTGTGTTCTGTTTTGAGTGTATAAGAATGTGATATATTTTGAGTATTTATGATCAAATAGGGAATATGAAATGTGTATAGATGATGTCAAGTTGAAATTAGGTATACTTAAAGAAGTATCCACTCTAGATGAAGAAAAAAAAAAGTTAGAGAATTTGGTTTAGAATAAAAGAAGGAAAAGAGAAATAGGGTAAAAATGTGTGTTCTAAATTCAGGGGAAAAAATCTAGCCTGAATTAGACAAAGTTGTCTTCTTGACGTTGTAGCGTATCTTTCTAGCTTTCCAACGCTATATAGTATGAAATTTTTTGATACCGGAGTTGAGAGATATGATCATTAGAAGTTTGTGATGTTGCATAAGATGGACATCTAGAACAGCTACATTGATTGAAAATTTTGTCCCTTTTGGAGGCAAAATATCTTTTTGGAGTCTTCATAGAAATTGTAGGTCTAGAAGTTTTCTTCGAAATGATCTTTAAATGACCTTAATCCGATATCTTTAGTGAAAGTTATGCCCTTTTTACCAAATTAGGTTGGAAGAAGGAAAGGAAGAAGGGAGAAGTCGCGATCGCGATGAGCATTTTCATGAAAGTCACGATCACGCAATCCTCAGTCTAAACCCTCTGAATATGTTCCACTCTTTTGGCCATAACTTTGTCATCCGACCTCCAAACAACCTAATTTTTAAAGCAATGGTTTCTTAACACATTTTTATATCTCTCTATAAAAATTTATAGCTTTTTGTATTGATTTGAAAAAGATTGATTGAATCAAAATAAGGGTATGAGTTGGAAGAGCATGAATTGGATATTTTTACTGAACATACTTCGGTATTTGGAGGATATCTTGATCGTTAGAGCTCCAAATGAGATGATTCTTGTTTTTGAATAAAATAGAGACATAGAGATACAAATTATCTAAAGTAATGGAATTTTAATTCAGTCTCTAAGACTTTCAATTTCTGGATGTAATTTGAGTATAGTGTGCTGTTACAGAATGAGAACAGTTCGAAAACTTTTGGAATATAACTTTCAGAGTATTGAACCAAATTTAATGATTTTAGTGTCATTAGAAACTTAAGACAATGGAGAACATCTTTATAGAAGAAAGTGTTATCAAATTACTTCATCTTCCTTGTCAGAATGTTCATGGAAATTAGACCCGAAGGTTTGGAATTTGGAGGTGATGTAGGAAGGAATGAGAATTTGGATATTGTCTGATTATATAATGTTAGAATAACAATAGTGAATGAATTGTTGGTATTAAAGCATCATAAACATATGTATAATGGAAATGAAGAGGTTCATATGATTGTAATTGTGATTTAAAGGAGTTGAGTAATGTGTATCTAATAAAAGTGAATGAGAATTGATTATTATGAAGGCAAATAATGCTACAGTGCATAAGTTATGAAATTTGAAAAGATACCCAAGATTGTCATTGAGCACGCATTGCACATAGTCCATATACACAATTTTGCATAAAATGAATGCTTATAATTGTGCAATTATTAAAGTGTGCACTACATAGAAGATGTTGGGCGATGTACATTCATGTTCTTCATTTTGGCAGCGATAACGGATAACCGTGAAGTTACTCTACTCTCCAAAGAGTCAACTTTACACTCCAAACTCTCCATTCTTTTGGATTAGGCTGTTGAAACTCCCAACTCATGCACACCTCTGGTATCTCTAACACTATACTGTTGATGATTCAAGGCCATGATCTTGATCAAATCCTATGCCCCCAAAGTTGTAAGATCAATCAGGGAATTGATGCCGTATCCAGCATACCTTTATCTTGACTTTTTAGCCTATCATAAAAATAATGCACTAGTTGCTCGTCAGGTATCTGGTGATGGGGGCATCTAGATAACAAGTCTTGGAAGCGGTTCCAATAGTTATAGAGAGATTCGTCATATTCCTGACATGCCTCCTTCCTCATCGATGAAGTTCTGGAGGCTGGAAAGTACTTCTCTAGAAATGCCTTCCTCATATTGGCCCAACTATGGTAGACATTTGTCACATGCCTAGGGAGGCTCATGTACCACTCCCTTGCTTTTCCTTCCAATAACAAGTAAAAAACCTTCCATAGTATTTGATCAAGTGAAGCTCCCATCAGTTTCATACTCTGACAGATCATGGACAAAGATTGCAAATGCATATAGAGATCTTCTCCTGTCAAGCCATGAAATTATAGGAAGAGAGTTAATTAGCAATCCTTTAACTTCAAAATTCACGTCAAAATTAGGACAAACAGTAGTAAATGGATCATAATTAACATCAGAGGTAGTTACTTCCCTAATGGTTCTCCTTCTTTGATTCCCATTATTTTCTCCATTTCACTCATGCTCCCCATTACCTCCATTATCACCATTCCTAGGTTAGTTAACATGAAAGCTAGGGTTTTGCAGGACGGCTGGGTTCTCGGCCATTATCACTCCTTCTAAAGAGTCGCTCTCACTATTTGGCCCACTAGATTCTTCTTCAATAACTACCTTACTTCTCTCTTATTTTTTCCTCTCCCTTCTAATCTATCTTAAACATCTCTCAATTTCAGGGTAGAAAGGTAGAAGTTTACCTTTTCGGGGCATGCACCAGAACAATTCAAATAAAAATAAAGTGTAACAAAATTTACTCGTAAGCACACAAAGTCAAATAAAAGGTGAGATGTGATGGAAGCAAGTGTATAGGTGTGTAAAAGTATGTGAGAGTATGTACACAAGTAGAGTATGTATGAACCTAAAAAAAACAAAGAAATGACTCAAAAACTATGTGGGTGTAAAAAGAATGCTAAGTATAAAAAGTGTAAAAGTTGAGTATCCTGGTTCTTTGGGTTTTCAAAATTGTATGCTAAGTAAAGAAAATGGAATCCTATACTATTGAAAAGTATGAAACTAAACTGTCTAAAATGCAATCTAAACAAGTTCCTAACCTCACATAGCAGCAAAAATGACAAAAGCTAACCAAGAGAGCCAATTACTTGGCTCCTCGGAAACGAAGCCATTTTGATTTAAAGCCTTTTGTTCTTACCCTTAGAGGTCAAATCAAAAATATAATCCAAGGATTGCAATATAGGTTGCAACCTCGGGTCATTTCACTTAATCGGAACCTGATGAAATGGACTAAGCTAGCCTATATGTCATGAAATGCAAGCTAATTAGTAAGTAAGGGGGTTTTGATTTTCAGAAGTCTAAAAAAAATTAAATAAATTATAGAAAGAGTGTGTAAAAAGTATATACTTTTTGTATTTTGGGAATAGAAAATTGAAAGATAAAGACAATGATCAAATGTAATAGAAACCACTTGAAAATGAGCTCTGGCTATCATAGTTCGAAATTAATTTCGGTGAGAGTGAAAATCACTAAGTTTCAAATGGTAAACCTTAAAGAACTCTTTAAGTCCAAGTTCTTAATTAATGAATTCCATTTCTTAAGACCTTGTTAAATGCCCTTAGTGGGTGTAGTAAGTAAATCAATGCAATAAGTTACTTGGGATCTCAAATCAACTCAATATCAAATACAACTATGCAAGACAAAAAAGATTCAACAAGATCACAAATAAACATATATGAAACTTCATATATTTAAGCTCGAAGTTCTACATCAACAAATCCCAACAACACAATAAGTATCCAATACTTGATTAAACTCTAATCAAGGATGTTCAACTACAAGTTACAAATCCTAAATCTAGGACTACAAGTTACAAATCCTAAATCTAGGAATTCATAAATCATAGCTAAACATGGATTAATTCACTCCACTTTTAAACCCATTGAAGTCAAGCCATCACTACATCTTCAAGTGGAGAGAGGTGCCTAGCCATGCATAACTCTAGGAGACTTCACAACCGAGAACCCACTAGAAGCTTCCATGGTAACAGTCAGCAGTGGAAGGAGCAGAACAATGGTATGGGTGAGAGAAGACAAGGATGTGTGTAGAAAAGTTGTTTGGATGGTAGAGAGAGTGAGTGATGTATATCTCTGTTGTCGGCTCTCTCTTCTTAAACTAAAATAAGTAGTTTTTATAAACTGGGTTGATGGATCGGGTTGTACAATGGGTAAATTTCCAGAAATGGTTTAGGTATTTGAAGGTTTGCCACGGCGACAGGATGCGATCGTCGTGGCGAACTTTTCCCAAAAGGTTTCTTTGATAACCTGCCATGTTAGCCACGACGACAGATTAATTCACGCTGTGGAAAAATTAACCCAAAGAGTCTGCGTGAATTTTTCATGCTTCGCCGCGGTGAACTTTCCTATTCCCCGGTTGACTTATTGACTTATCAATTTCAGCCTTCACTCTTTGTCTCTACTTCTTGAGTTTGCAGTGTCAATTGTTCTTAGAAAAGTAATCTAATGCAATTACTAATTATTTTTGACAATTTTACTCTCAAACTACATAAAGTAAAGGCAACTACTCAAGAGTCAAATTAAGCATAAAATCTAAAAATAAGAGCCAAAAAGTGTAGTAAAAACCATGAAAACGTCATCAATTTATATAATAAACTTGGGTTCAATCAACATGCATTCGTTGACATTTTCCGAGTATAATTGGTTTAAAATGTGACTGAAAAGAGAATTATGGTTTTTATGTGTTGAAAATTTATTTGGAGATTATTATTATTATTATTTCGAAATTTTTGGTGAATTTTAGGAAATTTACAAAAATTTGGGGTATTTTGGATTTTGAGCTAAGAAAATTGTCAAGTGACAAGTTAAGTGGTACATAAAAATTAGTATGATTAAGCCTACGAATTATTGACATTTCGCATCATTCATTGTGTGACAAATGGCTTGACATATTGGAGACATATGGCAGCTTGCATGAAAGGGGCAAATGAGAGTCATTCATGGAGCCATGTGTCAATATGATAACAACACATGCAAGCACGTATGTTAGAAGGCAAAATCACTGTAGCTATTGTTGCTTTTCTCTGTAGTGTTCTTCACCACCGAAAACAATGGTTACCATACTCTCTTCTTGTTTCACGCAACACCAAAACATCAATTGTGTAATTTCTGTGCATTTAATTCACTCTTACTTCTGGGAATAGCTGAATCAAGTAAATAACTCTGATGATGTTTTACGGTGTAAATATATACATGCATGAGGAGTTTAAGTAATATAGTTTCGGTGAAAGAAACATGCGTGAATGAGAATTGGATTTTTGATATTGGATATGAACCTTGGAATTTCGATTTGTTTTGTGTTGTTGAGCTAAAATGAAGGTAGATTGGATTGTCACTTGTGTTAAATGAAGTGAAAGCATAGAGTAAAATGAGAAGAAAAGCATCAGATGAAAGAGTGAAAACACAGTAGTGAGAGAAAGCTTGTGTGAGGTTTTGGTTTTTCATGAATTACCATATAACCTTGCATTTGAATTGTTTTGAGAATCTACTGGAGTAGAAAGATAGAATATATGATTAGGAATGAATAAATCAGTAGGAAGAAGAGTGAAGAAGTTTGCAGCTTTGGTGATGAAGGAAGAAACCTGCACTTTAGAGAGAGAAGAGAAGACTAGTTGCACCCGAAGGTTTTTCCAAAACCGAACTATGTTGATTCTTTTAACCACAACTTTGTCATCTGATCTCCAAATGGCTTGAAACTTGAACCAATATACTCCTAAGGCATTTTTGTTTCTCTAGATAAAAATTAAGAGCCATCTGAATTGATTAGAAAAAGATTGATTGACTCAAATTGAGGGTATGTACTAGAAAATTATAAACTGGAGATATTATAGTGAACATGTTTCGGTATTATGATTATATCTTGATCTGTAGATTTCCAAATGAGTTGATTCTTGATTCAGATTAAACTTGATACATATGCCTACAAATTTCATGAAGAATTCTGATTTTATTCTGTCTCTAAGACTTTCCAAATTGGCATGAAATTGAGTCTTCGCTTAGCTGTAGCACTACCAGGGACAGAAATCATGTCCTGTGGTTATTGAATAAACCGTATTGATGTGTGCCAAATTAGACTGAGATGTCTTCACCAAAGTTGTATCTTATTTTCTTAACTTTAAATTTATATAAATTTCATAATTTTTGGATATTGTAATTGAGAGATATGGGTTGTAAAACTTGAATCCATGATCATGCTCTAGCCAAAATTTCAAATGCACACAGTTTGTGGTATTTTGACATAACTCATTGAATAATAAACAAAATTGTATGATCTTGATATCATTAGAAACTTAAGACATAGAGAAACAATTGTCTAGAAGGAAGTGTTACTTAAATATTCCATTTTCTAGACCTAAATGATCATGCAAAGTAGACCCGAAAGTTTGTTTTGAGGAAAAACCAGAAATAGTGAATGAATGTATGAATTCTGGAACTTGTGGAATACAGTTAAAGTTTACATGAATTTAGGAAGGAAATTTACCCAGGGATATGTCATTGGTTATGCATGTTACATGGTGCATTTATAAGAATGTTTATTCAGATACATAACAATTTGGTGATATGAAATTGTGTTTGATTGTATATAGAAGAGCAAGGAAAGCGGCCATCTCCAGATATTGCCGAAACTTCAAGGCATTAAATGAAAGGGAGCGATTGTTAGTAATCTCTAGGATGATCACATCTTATTGATTTGCTTAGTACTAAATTTATTTTCATTTATACTAATTGTGTTCTGAATTCTGGACAATGATTGTCTGAGATGTTCGATGCATGTGAATATGATTGACTAATTATTTTTACGCAACAAATGGACTTGTTTTGTTTTGGAAACTGGTGAGTCCTATTTGTGGGTAAATAAGCATGCCTAGAAGGGGTCTGTAGCTACTCCTGTGTGATCGGCTCTCGTTTGATCTTTAGATTAATCCCTTGCAAACCGAATCAAAAATTTAATTCCAAGGATTGCAATATAGGATGCAACCTTAGGTCATCTCACTTAATCGAAACCTAGCGAAAAAGGTCTAAGCTAGCCTAATTGTCAAAAATGCAAACTAAGTTGATAAAAAGGGGGATTTGGATCGTTGGTAAAAATTAAGAAAATTAAACTAAATGAAAGAAAAATGTATAAGAAGGTATTTTTAGATTTTTGGGAAATGAAAAGTGAAAAATCAAGAAATGATCAAATATTATAAAATCCTCTTGAAACCAGCTTTGGCTATAATGGTTCAAAACAAATCTTTCGGGAGTGAGATTTACTAAGTTATAGAATGATAAAACTTAAAGAACTCTTTAAGTCCAAGGTTTTAATCAATGAACTCCATTTCTTAAAACCTTGTTAAATTCATCTTAGTGTGTATTAATGGATGAGCTAATGCAAGTGGTCAATATGGATCAAGCTTAATCTCAATATCAAACACAGCTAGGAAAATAAAAGAGAGTTAACACAATCACCACAAAGACATATATGAAACTTCATATATTAAACATCAAAGTTCTACATAAGCAAATCCATAACACAAGGCATTGTTCAACACTTGATCAAACTCTAATCAAGCTAATCTAACTACACGGTTGTAAACCTTAACTTAGAAATTTACTATTCAGTTAAACTTGACATTGTAAAACAACTCCCCTTTGAAGCCCATTGAACTCAAGCGATCGCTATATCTTCAAGAGGAAAAGGTGATTCAGCAGTGCATGACTTCGGAAATCCTCGCAATCGCAAGAGCTCCAATGTCACCCATGGTAGCAGTAGCGACAGACGGTGAAGCTGACAGTGAAGGTAGTCGGAGTTGATGGCTAAAGGTCGAAGGTGAGAGGAAAATGATTATGTGAGTGTCCACTAAGATCTCTCCCTCTCTGCTGAAAATAATGTCTTTTTATAACCTAATTTAGCGTCATTTTAAATTTTGGGTCGTGGATCGGGTCAAAATAGTGAGAGAATTTTTCAATGTTAGTTTGGGTTTCCGACAGTTCACCGCGACGACAGGCAAGTTGCGCCGCAGTGTACGCTTTCTGGATCCTTCGCTGCGACGAGCTTTTCCTTCATGTTGCGCCATGGCGGGCGTCCTAAAGCTCACATCCTCATGTTGACTCCTTTCTCCTTGAGGCTCCTACAATCAAAAATAGCAATTTGCGATATCAACTGTCCTTAGAAAAATTTATAATGCAATTAATGTCAATTTGTAACAATTTTTACTATTAAATTGCATAAAATATAAGCACACACTCAAGGACTAATTTAAACACAAAATCAAGAATTAAGAGTCAAAAAGTATATTAAAAACTATGAAAGTGTCGCCAATTTATATGATAAACTTGGGCTCAATCAATTACTATAGCTGAAACTATTATATACATTACAATAAATTCATGACCGTTGAATTTCACTCTTTTTTTGGAAAATAAAATATGTATATTACTATAGCTGAAACTATTACATACATTACAATAAGTTCATGACAGTTAGACTCATCTGCATATTAAAAAAAATAGTATGTTAAGAAGCAGAAAAAAAAATAGCCAAAAGTGTCACAATAAATTAAAAATGCCATCGAAGCTACATGTCTAACAATAGAGTGTGTTGTTTCTGCTTATCATAGATGTGTTCGCATATCAAAAGGGGGTTAATTGATTGTTTGTAAATTTTAAAGCTTTTTCAAAGTCATGAATGAATTGCTTAAGGTTAAATGATGGAAAAGAATGAACAATTCAATGCATGAAAATCGCTAGCAAGCACAATAAATGTAAAAGAATTAAAGGAGAGATTACACAAATAAATTTTACAGTAGTTTGAATAACAATTCTAACCTATGTTAATTTGCTATATTTTATGTGATTCTTTTGCATTATCATCTTCTTTAACATGGTGAAAATGAGTTTTTATACATTGTCATTCTTTTTCTTGATTCAAGAAGAACCATTAAGCATCTTCCAAATAAGGAAGACAAACCACACCATTAGAAATTCGTTACTAACACTAATTGCATGCTCAACAATAAATTACAATTCAACAAACACCTATTATGCTCTCTTTAATCCACTAGGTTCTAGTCAACATAAGAATGAATGATTAATGATTAAGTGATCTTAAAACTCTTTCAAAATTAGCTTAATCTCATTAAAATATCATAAAAGGAAACATAATAATAAAGCAACTTAAGAATGAATGATTAATGATTAAGTGATCTTAAAACTCTTTCAAAATTAGCTTAAGATTCATTAAAAAGTCAAAAAAGAAAAAATAAAAACAAAGTTTTAAGTATATATTACCTACTCCTAACTTAAATACTCAGTAGAAACACAAATTAATTTTTTAAAGAATATATATTACCTAATCTTTTTAAATCACTCTCTTTCTCCGCCCTCTCCCTATCTAGTTCTCCTCTTCCCTCTTTTATTCTTTGTTTACATTGCCCACCTTATCCTTTCTTACCTCTACTCATTTTGTTACTAGTTTCCCTTTTACCGGCTCACTTACACTTTGTTTGGCCTCTTCTTTGAGCATGGTGCTTTTATTTAGTTGAAGGGAATTTTTTCCCATTCCCTAGATTGTAGCGGCCCTTACCGTAGTGTATATACCGGGACGTCCAGAGGTCATTCTAGTACATATCCTACGGTAATGGTGCCCTACGATTGATCACTACATTCACTTCATATCGCATCATATCATTAATCACTTATAAGCATCAATAGAAAATCACAATATTTTAAAAACCAACTTTTTCCTCATTTCATTGCATAAAAACCGAAATTCTAAACTGTGTCTTTCAACAATCCTTACATATACATCATCAAAACCTAATACAAAAGTGCTATGTGAAAGAGGAAAAGATACAAAATCTATTTAGTCTATCCAAAAATTCCAACTAATCGACCTTTAAGCCATTTCTTCTCTTGCCAAATCACAATCTACATGACTGGTAGAGCCTCTCAGTAGCTAGAGTCGTCTCTCGGTCTTGAAAAGACAACGTTGCAATTTTGATGAGTTTTGTGAACTTAATGAGGTAACCATCATCGATGGCTCACTCAATTCATGGAACACATCATTTCACATAACATACAATCACATTTTTGCGTAATCGGTCATGTATCACATTTTCACTTAAGCATAGGCAATTATACATTTCAATCAATCAATCATACTTAACAAAATGCATATGAAATGTTCGTAAGACTCTTTTCCAATTGTTACATTATTGTGACTGATTGCCTAAACTGTATCGTATCCATTTTGGATGCCAAGCTCATTAATAACTGTCTCTTATCCGATGAGGATACATGGCTCATTTTACATAGTGAGTCTTAGGCTCTTAATCACTTTCTAAGCTCGAGGCTCTTTTCACACTTTGAGCTTTAAGTTGTGATTGCTGGCTACTCTAGTCACAACTGCCATTATCTGATTGTGCATTCATGTATGGAATGCATCTGTCACAATCAATCATATTATGAAGCACATAGTTCATCACATTCACATTCAAGCAGCACTTCAATATCCCAATCAAACATCACAATCATCGGACCTTCATTGTCTAGAATCCAACAATCAAAACACATTCATTCGATAATTCAAACATTTAATTAAGTAAGACCGTCTAGGTTACTCACAATTCTCTCCCGAATCTAATCCCTAAAAGATCCGACAATGTCTATAGGTTGACGTAAATATACACATATCACAATTTGCACAATTATAAGTGTTTGAAAAGGCATATATATGTATATGAAATACACATAATGCATGTTCATGATAATCCTGGGTATTTTTCCACTATTCTCATTATGAAAATAATCAATTATCAAAACTCACTTAAGTAGCATTTGTCCGTAGGGTTTATACCTCAATAAACCATTAGAATCCAATTTCATAACCCAAAGAATCATTTCAGATTTTTCTCCAACTACTGACTTTCAAATCTACTGTTCTTGATCCTTTAGACAATAAAAATAAAGTAATTTGGCAGTACTCTCTTCTATAAAAGTGTTCTCCTACCTCTTAAGTTTCTAATAACACCAAGATCGTTCAATTTGGTTTAGAAATCTGAAAATTATACCCTAAATATTTTTGAACTGCTCTCATTCTAAAACAATACTCTATGCTCAACTTCCATCCAAAAATTAAAAATATTTTTTACGAATTTAAATTTGGTTTCTTCATATAATTTGTAGATCTATGTCTCTAGTTTTCTTGAAATCAAATATCAGTCTATTTCGATAACGATAGAGCAAGATATGGTCAAAATACTGAAAAATGTTTAGTGTAAAGAAATGTTCGCCGCGGTGAACCCCTCCAGAGAGGAATTCTCATGAAATTTTCACAAGTTCGCAGCAACGAAACCTAGAGTTGGCCGCGGCAAAATTTACCCGAAAAAAATCCTAGCTAATCCTTCAAGTTTGCCTCAGTGAAGCAAGGAGTTTTCCACGACAAACTTTCACAAAACCACACCCAATTTTTCAAATTCAGGTCAGATTTTGAGACCCTTATAAATAGAATTTGAACTCAACGTCTTCATAACAAATGTAGCCATGTGTCTCTAGTTTAATTAAAATTAAGAATCACCTAATTTGGATAACTAGAGAAAAATTTATGGCTAAAAAACCGAAGCATACTCAGTAAACATTTTCTAGTCAATCATCTTCAAAATTTCCATATTTTTCACCTAACTTATACAAAAATCACCATTTTCTACTTCATTTACTCCTATTCCCAACTCCATTTCTTCTCAATATTATTCACCAACAAGGCATGATCTAAATTTTATCATTAACCCAAAAACAAGACATATTCATGTACCTATTCATCCACCAATTTTCTACACTCATTTCTCACCCTGTTAGGAAGATCATCCAACCTCAAAATATCTCTGTAACAATTCATAACTTAATACTCATCAAGCATGTACAAAGGTAAGACATTTACTTCAACTTTGCATCACCCACGTTCATCACACACAAGATACCATTTCATGTCATTTAACCTCTAACTATCATCATAAATGCTTCATTTAACATTGCCCATAAAATTAAAACATGAATTACTTGATTTAGCTACCAAATCTTCAAACTCTTCAAGAAAATCAACAATCCCTAACTTCACCAACAACCCACAATCATCATCTTCTAAGGGTTGGAAGGTTAGGGTTTCTGGTGGGAATGAAAGAGAGAGCAAGGTGGAAGAGTAGCAAGTGGAAGAGGAGTGGGTTAGGTTCAACGTAAATGGAGGTTGGAAGGATCAAAACCCATGAAGGAGTGGACGAAGAGAAGCTACGAAGATGAAGAAGAAACCAAGATAAAACTCCAATAGCTTTTTAAGAGAGAAGCATCGTGAAAGAGCAAACAAAAAGGGAAGGGGGGTTTCTTTTAATTAAAAAATCAACTTAAGACATATGTCACTTGCACCAATTTCTAAAGTATTAAAATAGGTTCCTTCATTAAACTAGGCTAATAAATTTAAATTTCTACTCCAATTGGTCCCCAATTTTCAATGGCATTTGTGAATAAATCCTAAGGTCATTTATCAAAATTTTCATTGCCATTGGACAGTAATTTCTACTATCATTTATTAATAGTTTTGCCACTTGGCAAATTTTCCTAGTCTAAAAGTACCTAGCAATTTCCAAAAATTTCTCCAAAAGTTTCAAAAATTCTAAATCAGCAATTACACTCTCCAAATTAATTTTTGACACATAAAAACCACATTTAGAATAATTATACTCGAAATGTCAATAAATGCATGGATAGATATATTCATGTGCAAAATTTCACTATTCACGTGTATGAGCATGTTATATTATGCATGAACATGAAAATGCATTTCTTATCTCTCATTAAACATTCATATTTACTATTCTAACCTTCCTATAGGTAATGGGATGCTACACTTCCTATACCTAGAAAAACATGTCTTAGAGGAAGAGGTATTTATACCCTTATAAGGTATACTTTGTTCTCCTTTCCAATCGATGTAGGATCTTACAATCTCCACCCCCTTAAAGCCTAGCTCTCTTTAGGGCCCACCCTAGCTGGCACAACAGTTCGGGTACTGACTCTGATATCACTTGTAACAGCCCAGACCACCTACCCACAGATATTGTCCGCTTTGGGCTGCCCCTTGGGCCAAGCTATGAGAGGGTAGCCTGGGTTGTTACAAATAGTATCAGAGCTGGTATCCGAGTCGTTGTACTAGCTAGGTTGAGCCCTAAAGAGGACTAAGTCCTAACAGGGTGGAGAGTGTGAGACCCCACATTGGTTGGAGAGGGGAATGAAGTATGCCTTATAAGGGTATGGATACCTCTCTCCCACAAGAAGCATTTTCACTAGTGGGAGAAGAGCAAAACTGTGAGGGTCTTAGCCCAAGGGGCAACCCAAAGTGGATAATATTTGTGGGAGGATAGTTTAGGCTATTGCAAATAGTATCAGAGCCGGTACCAGAACCGTTGTGCTAGCTAGGTTGGGCCCTAAGCGGGGTGGAGAGTGTGAGATCCCACATTAATTGAAGAGGAGAACGAGGTATGCTTTATAAGGGTATGGATATCTCTCCCCCTCATATGCATTTTTCCAAGGGTGGGAAGAGTAAAACCATGAGAGGTTTGACCCGACGGGCAACCCAAAGTGAACAATATCTGTGGACGGGTGGTCTGGGGTTATACTTATACTTTTTGTCCATTGTTTGGTATGTGGATTTAATTGATTATGTTAATATTTTCTGTAAAAGTTAACGTTAATGTATACTGATAAGTTATAAATAATAGTTTCTGAAGTTTATGTTAAAACATTTTATTGTTTGAAAATAATCTGGGAATTCATTTCATAGTATAATTGTGTTGGGATACACAAAAAAAAAGATCTACTAAGGGAATGTAACATCAACTTGCTTGCTTAAATATAGCTAATCGACAACAATTCATTGAATTTTAAAGATTAGTTAATGAATTTAATGAACGTAATTTGATTTTTCTTAGATACGTTTAAAACAAGCAACTGAAATCCTTTTAAAAGTTCTTTTTTTTCTTTCATTTTGAATGTATTCCTACAAAACAATTACACTGTTGAACTAGAATTGTAAATTAATGGTTCAATCCCATTTTATGCATACATTCAAATTTGCTTTAGTCAATCAGTCAAAACTAGATAAATTAAAATTTATTTGTCTACGTTTAAAATAAAAAAAATAATTATTTAAATTAATGTTAGAAACTAAACTGTAAAAAGTGTAGTCGTTAAGGAGCATAAAATTTATTTTTAATTATATGAAAATGTAATCCCTTAATAAAATTAGTCCTATCTTATAACTAAAACTAAATTTTTTAAAAATAATGTTATCTATTAAAATTAACATTAAAATAATTTTTTAAATAAAATAACTATTTGTAGAAAAATTTTTATGTTTAAAAATATTTAAATATAAAATACATTTTTAATTTAATGATTTAGTTCTTCTTAATTACAAAATTTAATCCAAGTGTTAACAAGTAAAATAAATGCAACTCTAAACTTTCCTGCTCAACCCAATGTTTTAATCTAGCATTATTGAAAATTTTGGTTAGTATAAAATAATTTGGTAGCAGTTTTTGTACTATACAATACCTAATCCAATAATACTTATTTTATTTAATTAAAAAAGGGAATAATTTTTAAAAATAAAGATACCAATATGAACAATCGCCTTTTTGTCTCTTAGTGATAATTATTTGAGCGCAATCGTCTTTTTGTCTCTTAATTTCTTAGATGCTAGAGAAAAACACTCTTTAGAGGAGCATTCTCAAATACAAAGAATTTAGATCAATCTACCAATCCAATTAGCTAATTACCAAATATGATTATCAACGGTTTGACATGGTCAAACAGCTAAAAACCTCTTAATCTGTCAAAAAATAACTAATAAGCTATTTACCAAACAAGACCTAAGTTAGTGGTGAAACTAAATAATTTATATTACTTAGTCTCTAAATTTTTGTAAGCTTATTAAACAAAAATGTCATATATTTTTCATTATAAAAGTATTACGTTTAATCATTTGTTTAGAAAAAACTTGAGAATTTTGTGAACATTTTTTATGGAGAGTTTCTTGTAAGAAAGTCTTGAGTAGTTATTTATAAAGATCTTCATGCTAGAAGTTTTACGATTTTTATATTATTTATTGTAAGAATAATTTAATAAATTTTTAATTTTTGTGATCCATTTTTTTAATTTTTGTTAAATTATATAAATACTTATGTGTTAAAAGTGAATGAAATAT
The DNA here is from genome assembly GCA_027564395.1 of Erythroxylum ulei. Taxonomy (NCBI): domain Eukaryota; kingdom Viridiplantae; phylum Streptophyta; class Magnoliopsida; order Malpighiales; family Erythroxylaceae; genus Erythroxylum; species Erythroxylum ulei. Next base: position 53,883,821 of record JANITX010000210.1, read on the forward strand.
TTAGATACGAGTATAAAGAAGGCATTTGAAAACTAAAAGAATTATTAATTGGTGATAATAAAAGATTTGGTTTAACTTTGATGAAATTAACATTAGCTATAGCACCAATAATTAGACAATTTACTTAATTATGTTATATCTTGAAAAAGCCTCTGGCAATTAACTACTAGGCAGACCAAATTAAGGAAAAATAGAAAGCGTAAATAGAAGACATTCTATTTTTCTCTCTCTCTATCTTTTGTCTCATACTTCTTGTTTAAATATTTAATAGAACAAGGACGTATTATTGTGAAGTGTTATATATGAAACAAAAGCTACCTAAATCTGCCCTCTCTTAGGATACGTGTCAAATTTAGAATAGAGATAAGGCTTCAGATATTTGCATGCATCATCTTGCCTTCATCTGAACGGTCTCGTTTCTGGAGTAACGGTGAGAAACGCTCCTGAGGGGAAGCGAATAAAATAATAAAATTAATTACCTTTTTTTATTATTATTTTAATATTATTCATCTTTGCAGTAAATAATACCGGCGCAAAAAATAAATAGATAAATACTCATAAAATAAAAATAAAGTATCTAAAAGAAGTGAGATAAATCCAAAAATAATATAGACAGATCCTCATGTATGCCACTAACGGGAACAGATCTTAGAGGATCTCGTGTGCAACTGCGACACATCTCTTCTTTTCCGAAATAATACTACAATAATTGTTATTGTTCGATTGTGAACTCTGAAGCAGACAAAGATGCATAATTTCTATGATGGAAAATTTTACGGTTACGGATCCTTGGTTGTCAATTCATGGTGTCCATTTCTGGTTGAATGGATCGGTACCATAGACAAGAAAGAATTTTCTGGAGTGACTTGATGTGAGTTGTCAATTCATGGTGTCCATTTCTGATTGAATGGATGGATACCATAGACAAGGACAAACGACTTCGACGTCTCAAAGATTTTTCTAATCAGTCCAGTGGTAGGCTGTCAGTATCATCTAATATTTATTTTATAATTAGAGGAGATGTTTTCTGCAAAATTATAATGTTAGGTTAACAACATGTTATTGATTGATACGTCCGATTACATTAAATGAAAAGTAATATTAGTCGACTAAATTTTTAGAATTTAATAATTATTACACGAAAAGTGAAAGCCTCTATCAGTTTAACTTTTATATATGTACATTTCCTTTTATTATACTTACACCCATATAATTTTTAATTGAAAACTACAAACTTTAAATATCAATCCAAAGGAGTATATAAATTATATCACATAATACATAGTTACGTGTATTGAACCGGATAATCAATAATGGTATGACACGTTGAATTGTATATAAAAACATATCATATCGTCGCTATTGGGTTATTATTGTTGTCATAGTTCAAATTAATTTAATTCGCTTTGTGGACAATTACTTAATAATAAAATTTAATTGTCACCGAGTTAACGATAATTCAATCTATTAACTCATAACTTGAAAAGTAAAACTCTAAGGATCTGCATGCCATAATTAGCAGAAAAGAACAAACATTCGAGTATTCAATATTTCAGTTAGTAAAAATCATAAACCAGCTATACTTCCTAAGTCTTAAAAATAAGTAAATAAAATATTGTCCACTTTTTGTCTAGCACTTTGTTTGATTATTCAGGCATTTATTTATGAAAATTCATGTCACTATCAGTTACTTGATATTAGTTTTAAGTATTTTCTTAAAGTTATAAAAAAATTCTCTTAATTTTCATAGTTTTTAACCATCTCAATGCATTTTTATCAAAAATTAAGATTAAAATATCAAATATAATTTGATGATGACAATAAAATAAATTCACAATTTTTTTCTACTGAATTCTCTTATTTAGATATAATATAACCTCTTCATATTTACTTATGAAATATAAAAATTACTCTTAACATTTTTTATAATTTTTTAGGCTAAAAGTGCATTGTTGACCTTAATGTTTACAGAAGAATACATAACAGACCCTAATATTTTAAGGCATTCAAATTAAAGCCTAACATTTTTAAAATATTCAAAATATAAGTTAATAAACAATTTAACAAGCTAATTTTTCATCAATTAAATACTATATGAGTACTGACATCATATTAATTTTTATTTTTAAATAAAAGCGAACCTCACTATTATATAACAAATGAGAATCATTGAAATGTATAATAGTGGATCATACTGCCACATTGCAAGCATGATTCACTGTTTGAAATGTGTAAAAGTGGGTTCCATTGCTATGTGGTAGTAAGACCCACTTTCTAATTAATTTTAAAAAACTTATTATGAAATAGTAAAATCTACTTTTTATTTATAAAAATAATGTTATGTCAACGTAGACATAACATTTAATTGATGGAGAGTTAACTATGTTAAAATTTCCATCCATTTTTGAAGACGTTAAGATTTAATTTAAACCCTTCAAAACTTTATGATTCTAGTCATTTAATCTTATTGGACTCATTATAGATTATGACCCAATAAGTCATTTAAGTCTCTTGGTTAGTTAACACGAAACAACTCGCCAACTTATAAATCTAAAAGCAAAACTCTAACAATGCATATGACTTCAATAATTCAAAAGGACTAAGCATTCAATATCTCATTATCATAAATCATAAAGCAAATGTGCTTTGCAAGTTTTAAAAATAAGTAAATAAAACTCGTTCCACTTTTATATTTGGTAATTACATTATATTTAATAATACAAAATCACACTCAAATTTTTTTAAGTCCTTACATGCTTCCTTTGACTTCCTCACCTTAAAAAAATAGACAAAGTCAATAATACACACCAATTAGGAAAAAAGTTATAAATAAAATAGAGAAAAACTACACTTCACTACTTTATATGTAACTAATACCATATTTGTGTATACATTGTTACCAATTACTCTAAAATGCATATTAAGAAAATCATAAGAAATATATCTCAAAAAAATTTTACTGTAAAAATGACAATATTCACAAGTTAATATTGTTGCATATCTATTCAGGTAAACTCTGAATATATGTACCATTTAATCAATCAAATGGCATATGCCTTATTCTATTATCACATATTGGTGTCAACCAACTAAATGGTATTACCTCATATTGGGATCAGAAGTAGGTCTCAACCAATCTAATAACATATGTGCCTTATTTTGGTGAAAGATGAAAATCTAAAGGATGTGGTTTCACAAAATTCGGTTATTCCTTATTTGCTTTGAACTGTTTCTGTTGGTTGCTTGACACAAAGAAACTATGTCGACAACTATTAATTTTTCAGAAAAATTAAACAAGCAATAAACAAATCGACAACTAAGATTTGGTAACGCAGTTCGACATACCTTGTTTACATTACGGACCCTTACCCAACTTAATCACTTTCACTAAGGAACAATAGTTTTATACAAGGCTTTACAGAGCCGACGCCATTCACTGCTTGAAACTATTCACTCGTTCTCACAACCCGTGAAAGTATTTTACTCCTAATAATATGGGCCAGAAAAGTTATACAACCATTTAAGAGAAACGCAACTGTCCAAGATGGATAGAATCACTGAAAAATCCAATTACCTTAGATAACAACAATCACCAAAATAAGCTTTCGAAGATAACTCTAAAATCACCAAAAGATCTACATATGTTCCTCATTAAGATATGGTGATTTTGTCTCAAATAAATCCTATCTTCACTAGGATTCTATCCTTTATGTAACCTTATCTTCAAGACTCCCATATAAGCTAGATTACCTATCATAATGATATACCAAAATTATCCAACTATGTCCATTTACGAATAATGCTCAAAATTAATTAATAAAAGAATCCTAAGACATATCTTAATAAAAGATATTAGTCTCGTTCAACTACCATACATCAAATAACTTAAGCGTAACACAATACAATTAAAGCTATGTTCAAACATTGACAATGTCATACATCACACACATTGCTCAAAATATCAAATGTTAGGTTGACACTTAAAAAGTCACTCTATATAAGGAATTCAAAACTATAATTAATTTTCATGTAAATTCACATAAAAACATATTTTAATAAAATTTAACAACCTACCAAATTGTAAATTATGTTGCTACCTTATGTTGGGATTTTCCACTATTCTACACAAAACTAGAAATTATAATATACAAATATTTTATTAACACAAATATGGAATTTAAAACAGATGAATAGTAAAATAATCAACATAGAAAGTCCTAATAGATATATATTACTTTCATACAAAAGGCACTTAAAAATCCCTTAACAAAGTAAAATAATCGTGCAAGTACCTCCAAAAACTTGCTAGAGGCATACAAATTTCTCTGTGGGGGTGTGTGCACTGCACGTGCTAGTCAAGTCTGCTATGGATGTGCCCTCGCGATAGTGGGCGTGTGACTCACACGCACCTATCGTCCTCCCCAAAAGTGTCTACCACGTTTCTGTGAACCATCGCTCCTCATTTCAAACCGACGTTCCACGTCTCTTCAACTACTTCCCCACGTTTCTTTTGCAATCGCCTCCCATATTGTGTCATCCGTTCCTTAATCGTCGCACTACCTTAGCTATTACTCCTCGAGCTGCATACTTTTAGCTGCTGGTCGCCCCTCCAGTGGACTCCACCATGCTACAATGGGCTACCCAAGTGATGCCATTCATGGCGTCGCCTATGGCGTCGTGAGCGAAGACTGGGTCACCAGTCAGTGATGCCCTTGTTGTCTGATGCTATAGATGGATGATAATCGTCCATCTGATTCGTGAAACACAAATAGTAAAATGCAACATACACAAGCAGAAATAGGGAACCAAAAATAAAACCAAAGCAAGGATTTTTAGATAACCACATTCAAGTACAAGTTAAGTTCTAAAAAAGAAATATAAATTTGGAAGCCTAATTCACCAATTCCAGAACACAACTACATAGGCAGTAAATGCGCATAGAGGAAAAATAATTTCCAGATGCAAAAACAAATAGGCAGAAGATGAGTTATATATGCTTTATTGGGCTTTTGATTTTCAAAAATCAAAACGCAAGGAGCAGTGTGGAACCAATTTCCATAAGCAGTCAAAACATTAGTTAAGGAAATAGGTAAAACAGTGGCGTAATATGCAATATAATCACAATCATACACAAAAACAAAAGCTTGAACAATCTTGGAAATAATTTCCAGAAGCGGTCAAAAAAGTCTAGATACAGACAAAAATAGTATTGTAAAACCTTATTTTTTAAAATCAAAATTAATAACAATCAAGTACTAATCCAAGTTAAACAATTAACTTAGCTCTAATACCACTGTTATAATCCAACCGTGATTAAATCATGGGGATAGCAGAAAAACAAATTTTTTATAGATTCCAAGTGAATCCTGATAATTGAGTAACTTGAATAAAACACCAATACGAATAATAAGAAATCAAATGTTCAGCTTCTGATGGTATCCATAAAGCAATTTATCAAGACCCTTTTGAGAGGAAGAAACAGAAGTGCTAGCTTCTAAATGTTCATCCTATTAATAGAAAAATCATTAGGATTTTTTATTTTTATTAAAATTAAATTATTTAATTATAATTGTAATCTAAATCTAATTAATTTAATTTTAATAAAATCAAATATCACATATTTGATCCTCAAAGTTTATCAAACTTTATAATTAAGTTTAACTTAATTAAATTGATTTTCTTTCACAAATTTCTTTTTGATGTGTATTCCATTAGGTTCTTAATATATTGGCAATAATTATAAATTCTAAGTCTAATTCACAATTAGAATCAGATAAATTAAAATTTCTTTTAATTTATCTTTAGTTTTCTAATCAAATAATTTATAATCATAGATCAAGATTGAGATCTAGCAACATGTCATGACCACTCAAATATCAGGAATCTAAAAGTGGTTTGACTTAACCTGTGCATGTATGGTTATGATGTATAATTTAATCCTTTCGTCATTAAATATTCCAATTGGACAAATTATGGATATAGTGTCTACTGTTTGGGTCCAATTATGTTTGTTTTTGCTAATTAGTAATTGATTTATAAATGAAATTTGAAAATATCTTTTCAAATGTCAATTCACTCTAGCCAAAGAATTCTATAAATCATTACTAATCTAGAATAACAGAATATTCTTTCTAATTACTTTAGAGTGACGTATCCTTTATTAGCTTACTCAACTATCTCTGTATAGTTCATACTATATCCAATTACTACCGACTGAATTGCCATGGGATGATTTATATGTAGCATCAAAATATAGTAATTCTCACATGAGATACCTTGGTAATCTCAAGTGTAAGGATTAATTGTACAACCATCATTATGAGGAAATCCACAGGCATATAAGTAATATTTTATTCAAGATTCTCATAGTCGGGTTAGTTCAGTAACTTATTCTCTAATAATCACCCACACATTAGTTTAAATATCTCCATACTTCAATTTGTGATATCAATTACTTTCTTCATAAAAAAGAAACAAAATGTGTGATAGTTTTACCGTTTCAACAATATCTTGTCTTAATGAAACTACATCTAGGAACATTTAGGATCAATATATAAATGTAAATTGAATATGACAATTATGATATATTCTTAATTTCAATTGCATAGTAATTATTCCAAGGATTTTACCTTCAGTATTAAAACATCAAATGTAATAAATTAATACATAAGATAAAGAAAGACTTTTTCATTAATTAAAAACAATGTCATACATTAATTTGCTTCCAATTGATTGATTGCAAGGGCATAAATTAACAATGACACTAGGGGGTAGGATTACCATACATAAGCATATACCATTGGAGGTTAAGTGTAAAGCTCATTCAGTAGTGAAGAAAATTATTTCTTGAATATGTGTAACCTCCTACCTTCCAATGCATTGAGCAGTTTTGTGTTCTCTTTATTTCAACTAAATCTTTCTTATTCTTCAATAAATAATCATCCTTGGTGTTGAATAATCCATTCCCGTGTAACCAAGATTGCCCTATATGTTAAGATATATATTAAGATATCTTAATTAGTTTATTTTGAGCATTATTTGTAATTAGACATCTTTGGTTATTTGTGGAATTTCTTTATGATAAATATTCTACCTTATGTGGAATTCTTTGAAGATAAGGTTTACGTGGGATAAAATCCTAGTAAAGAGAGGATTTAATTGGAATAAAATCACCATATACTGATTAAGATAAGATGCAAAATTTTAGTGATTTTTGGTATGACACCCCTCTCCCACAGGACCCGAACTTGACATCGTGGGTGATATTTGAGTCCGTGCCCCGTGAGAATGACGTGCTAACACACTGAAATAGTCAAAACTTAGTAAAATTTATTTATTTTTACGATCAAATGTGCAGAATTCAGTAAACCATTTGGGCCCACTTTCATTCATAAACATCTTCAATCAATACATTACAATCAATAGAATTTCAATAGCCAATTGGGGCCCACTATAAATACAAAACACTATTTTACAGAAATTGCAGAATACAAATTTATACGAGAATATGATAACACTAATGTAGCCGCGAACTGATCCCGACCTCTATCTTTCCCTTGCATGCAGTAATTATACTCCTGTCTGCCTAACGGGGTATTCTTCTGATCCTGAAAAATATTTGCAATTTTGGATGAGTTTTGTGAACTCAATGAGAGACCATCATCGATGGCTCACCCAGTCACATAACACATAATCACATTCACATCATTTCACACTTCACACTCAATAGCTATAATCACTCATATTATGCATGTGCAGTGCACATGAGACCTACTTTTTATTTGTTATTTTGTTATGACCGAGTGCCTAAACTATCCCATATAGGGCTCATTAATAACTATCCCTTATCCGCTTGGGGGATACAGGGCTCATTAAACGTTGAGCCTGAGGCTCTGATTCACTTTTGAACTCGAAACTCATTTTCACTCGTTGAGCTTTAAGCTCTGATCGTTGGCTACTTTGGTCACAACAGCCATTATATTTCATGCATTCATGCAATGGAATGCATCAATCACATTGCATGTTCCCATTCAATCTCATTCCCATATCATCGGACCTTAGTCCGGTAGTCAACATTAAGCTGAGAATCTCACTTTCACTTACATGCAATGTACATTCAGAACACATTTAACCGTCATATTAAGTACACTTAGTTTTTCTCATTCACATACAGGAAGCACTTCAATATCTCATCAATCATCGCAATCATCGGACCTTTTGTCTGTAATCAACAATTGAGACGCATTCATTTCGACATTCAGTATGCTCACAGTAGTTAATTAATACCAAAATTAAATAAAACAAAACAAACAATGAAATGAGACCATCTAGGTCTACTCACAGTATGCTCGAGATTAGTATTTGTTTCTAAGGTTTGGAAACGTCTGGATGACGACTCTCAATACGATCCTTTATATCATGCAAAACTTACACATATCATAATTTGCACTATTATAAGTGTTTAATAATGCACATGTACGCAATGAAATAGGTACCATGCATGTTCATGACAGTCTCGGGTATTTTTCCATAAATTCCATCACATAATCATTATCAAATCAAAACTCATCTAAGTATAACTTATACTTAGGTTTATGTCTCACTAAAACCATTAAAATCTATATTCCTTTCTCATTGACTCACTTTCAGAATTTTCCAAAACACACTTTCAGGTATACTGTTCACATTCAATTAGAAAGTGAAACTGATGTAATTTGGTCAAACTCTCTTATAGAAAAGTGTTACCCTATGTATTATGTTTCTATTGACACTAAAATCACTCACTTTGGTTTAGAAATTTGGAAGATATGCGTCAAACATTATCGGGTTGTTCACATAGAAAACAGTGCACTATGCACATCTTCCATCTAGAATTTGAATATCTTAGAGAATGAATCAAAATTCAACTTCTTCAGATACTTCGTAGCCCTATTTCTATACTTTACTCCAAATAAAAAACTATCTCATTTGGATGACTAAAGATCAAGATATAACCTAAATACCCAAACATGTTCAGTGAAAACACACCAGTTCATACTCTTCCAATAGATTCCTTCACTTTCTTTCGATCAAACTTTTCCAATTAAATTCAAAATGCTACAATTTTTCATTAAGAGGAAGCAAAAATGTGTTAGGAATCTATTGCTTTAATAATCAAGTCATTTTGAGGTCTAGAGAAGAATTTATGGTCAAAAGAAGCAACCATGTTTATGTCCTCACTCCTAATGAACCTATGTTGGCGCGATTGCCATAAATTTCACAAAAGATGTCGGAATGATCTTGTTTTTAGACATTTTGAAAGAACACTTCGAGATCTACAATTTTCATGAAGACCTTGAAGTAAGATTCTATCATTTATAGACACACAGCCGTGTGAAATCACACTGTCAGATCGTGTGTCTTTCGGGTCAGATTGTTTTTTCTGCATCAAAAACACACAGGCCGTGTGAATTTACACGACTTGACCGTGTAACCTTCAGGTTTACTAAATTTTTCATCTCCAAAACTCCTCCAAAGGATCATAAACCTATTCTAACATCACAAATACTTCTAATCTTCCCAAATTCACCTCTTCTTATGCAATTATCACTTTATAACCGTTCAAACACCAATATAATTCATTCACTCCCAAATCCCAACTCATTTAATTCACCATCTCTATGGATAACTTCTTCAAATATACCCAATTTCAACTCAACATCCTCCATGAACATCTCATATTCCCCACTTGATCATTAACATCCAAATATAATACATTTCCACACACCCAAAACATAACACAACATAAACATTCATCCACAACTTTTACTGCACTCAATTTCCTAAATTCAAGTCAAGATTTGGGACTCTTAAAGACAAAATTTGAATTCAATGTATTCATAAGAAATGTATCCAAATGTCTATAGTTTAATCGAAACTAAAAACCATCTCAATTGAACATCTATAGAAGAAGTTATGGCTAATAAATTGAAGCATACTCAGAGATCATGTTGCTACAAAAATTTTCCAGATTTTCAAACTTTCAATATTTTACATCTAACTCATCTTCTACCTAATTCATCTCTTCCATTACATTTCCTTATCATTATCCACCCAATTCACTCAATATATCAATCACAATTAATTCAATACCTATACTTGATCATTAACCCAAAACAGAGCATCAAACACGTACCCATTTATTATAATTTTCCACACTCTCCCTCACTCCATTATATGCAACATCTAATTCCCAAAACATCTCTATAACACATTATACATCATTAATGATCATTCATAATTACAAAAACAAGATTTTTCCATTTATTTTTCACCATCCACGTCACACACATTCAGCTCACAAAATCAAGTAATCAATTCCACATTTCTCATCATTCTAGTTTCATTTTAACAATACCCATAACCTTTAAAGCATAACTTACTTGGTTTCACTTCAAATTCTTCAAAAACAACACTTGCCCTAGCTCCCAAGCATCACACATTCATCATCTTCTTGAAGGAGGTAAGGATAGGTTTTCTTGTGGTAATAAGGAAGGAGATAGCAAAATGCTAGTAGCAAATGAAGGAAAGTGTGATCTTCAAAGTTGATGTGGTAAGGATTGAAAAAAATGAAATTGATGAAGCGAGGAGAGGAGAACCATGAAGAGGAAGATACGGAGAGCTACAAAAGGGTTTAAAAACTTAGTGGGGTTTCACTTGCCACATGTCCAATTCTTATAAACTAAATCCAATTTCTATCCTAGTTGTCTCCCAATTTTCCAATGACACTTGTCAATAATTCCTAAGGTCATTTATCAAAATTTCCATTGCCATTAGACAGTAATTTCTACTACCATTTAACAATTGTGTTGCCACTTGGCAATTTTTCCTAGCTAAAATACCCAACAATTTCCAGAAATTTCTCCAACAATTCCCAAAAGTTATAAATCAATTTATACACTCCCCAAATCAATTTTCAACATAAAAGAACCACTTTTCCTAATATCTCACAATTATAAACAATTATACCCAAAAATTTTCAATGAATGCATGTACAATTATTTTTATGTGCAAAGATCACTATTCATGTGTATGTGCACATCATGTAACGCATGAGTATGAAATGTGTTTTCCTAATTTCTCAACAATCTGTCACATTTACTATTTTAGCCTTAACATAGGTAACGGGATGTTACAAACCAGCTAGTGGAAGTCTCAGAAATTCTGTGCCACCACTTTCTCTCTGATGGCCAAGTGCAGTCCCGCTTCAAACCTTCGACACCTAGCCACTTCGCTCATCAATAACTCAGCTGCATATTGGGCCAATTGTGTAAATCAACGCTCATATTCGCTCACCATCATCTCTCTCTGAGTGAGGCTCAAAAACTCTCTCTGCTTCTATTGGATGTACACTTCAGACAAATACTTCTTCTTATAAACATTCAGGAAGTCCTTCCATGCCAACATCGGTGGCTTCAACTGACTTCCCGGGACACTCTCCCACCAATGCAAAGCATCCCCTTATAGCAAACTCGCAGCATGCTCCACCTTCTCATCATCATCACAATCCATCTGATCCAGTATCCTTTCTATTTTTCTCATCCAAGTCTCAGCTTCTTCTGGATTCTTTGTCCCTTAAAAGTCCACTACTCCATACTTCCTCAGCTTGTCGAACTGCTTCCCCTTTTTGATTAGGGCTGGAGTAGAAGATTGCCGCATTTGTCCTATAGCCTGGACAAACGCCTGAGTAAAGGCTTATAGCATCCTTAGATCCAAGGTAGGCACTTGTTTTGACGGAACAAGCGACTCCCGCTTTGGTGATTGAGAGGGCCCAATACTAGACCGTACATAATCCTCAACATCTCCTGGGGCTCTAGACTCATCCGTGCCCTCCTGTTAGCCCCGAATTTTTTTTATTAAGCATGATTTAAAGTAATTTTGAGGTCTTGATAGATTAATTTATCTTGGAATCAATTAGCATGTTAATGTTAATGAAACAATATGATGTAGGTAAATGGAATTAAAGTGTTAGGGTGTTAAGTATGTATAAGGGGCATTGTTGGAAGATCACTTAAGTTGTAAAGTTTTACGGCATTTAAGGGAGGGCAAGTTGGTCATTTTAGCTTCATTAAAAGAAAGAAAAAAGACTTGTCTTGCATTTGAAGAGGGAAAAACGAAAATTAGAAGGAGAAGAGGGAGAGACTGTCGTTGGAGAGGAAAGAGAGGAGAGAAAGAAGGCTAAGCTAGGTCTTGATTTTTCATGGTCTTAAGGAGTGATTT
>JANITX010000210.1:53951219-53963059 GCA_027564395.1 Erythroxylum ulei
ATATCTTTTAACACATAAGTCCAAAAATGGTGCATTGTACCTCATTGGAAAGATAAAAAGATGATCTACAAGTTTCATGAAGGGAGCAAAAATCAGTTCAATCATTTAAAAGGGTAAAAACACTCCTAAAGCTACTGCCTATATATTCACCAATGGAACAGTAAACCTTACCAAATGAACAGTAACTGTCATCTTCTCAACCTCATAACTTTTTATTCCTAACTCCAATAATTTCATATTATACATCAAATAGAAAGAGGAAAAGATAAGCTACATTTTCTATGAAGGAAGCAAAAATCAGATCAGTCTCTAAGAGGGTGAAAAACCCATCCAAAGGTACTGCACAATTCTAACTTCTATCAACAGTAACTGAAATCTTTCATCTCTTATAACTTTTTCATCCTAAGTCCAAATGTGACAAATTTTATATCATTGGAAAGCTCTCAATGATTACTACACTCTTCAAGAAGGCATCTCACTTAAATTCAAACTCTAATATGGTCTAAAACCCAAAACAAGTGTCTGCCCATTTTAGGAAAAATTGGACAGCACCTCCCCTAAAAGTGCTCTAGCCAAAATTTTCCATTTTTTTCTCCATTACTTGCATAGAACTCAATCTTCTAAACTTCCACAACACAATCCCATCTAGATATAGATTCAAACATCATTCAAAAGGCAGCAATCTCACTCTTAAGCATCTATCCATTTCAAAGCCTAAAGAAATACAATCTCATGCTTATTTTTAGCATTTCCAACCATACAACCATACAATCTTAGAAAACATATACAATATACATTGGAACGTCAAAACCTTTATATTTACATGGAAATAAGCCAGTACAAAGCTTTAGAGGGCTTCTAGCCCGATTACATCCAAAATAACAAATACAAAGAACACAAATCGTCCAAAAGGCTAGCGAAAGATTTGTTTTCAGAAAACAGGACTTCAAAAGCAAAAAGCATCGGAGTATTGCCTCAGTCCCGATGCGGTGACTCGGTTTCTCACTCAATACCTGTGGAGGGGAAAAATGGGGGTGAGCTCGACGGCTCCGTGGGTAATAACATAATAATCGAAAATAAGCAAAAACCTTGTTTGTATATTCATTTTCAAAATCAATATTACATTGATAAAAACATGTCCAATTGATCAAACATTTTCACAAAATTCATCACATCCATTTAGTTACAAACCAACATATCACAAATCAACATATCGCATAATCACAGACAAAGTGGTTCGGGTGGATCCGAAACGGAACGTACTACACATTCCCGCGAAGCGGTCATGTGTAGCCGTGAACTTAGGGGGAGTCCGTGAGGAGCTCCGATGCCACTAGCGGGCAGGCGGGAGAAGCCTATAGTTAGACAGGTGCACCTGACTCGGAAGGGACCACCACAAACCCAAAGAAAACATGCATATCACATAATTCATCCAATTCATAAAGATTAACCACAAAGGCCCTTACAACAATTCACATAATCGTCAAAATCACATATTCTAACCTTTTTCACTTAACAAACCATTTCGCAAATATTTCCAACATGAATTTACATTCAAAAGACATCACAAACAAGTTTAAATCATCACAAAAAGTAATTAATACAAAAATCTTAAACCATTGGAAAGCATTTCTTATAAAAATTTCATCAAGCCTATAATTCAATTATTAAGAAATCACCCACCTTAATCCCTTTAGCTCTAAGATTGGTCAATTAGCCTTTCCTCTTGCTCCAAAATGCCTCTCTTGACCTTAATTAAAGCACAAAACCCTAATTAACAAAAGATAACAATGCTGGAAAATTCTAAGGAAAAGGAAAACATGAATAAAACCTACATAAACATACCTATACCTTCCCTAAGCTATAACAACCAAAACCCCTCTAATAATTCCAAAGAATTTCGAAATTTCCTAACCCTAGAACCTCCCACGAAAATCTGATTTTGCTTCAATGGAAGCTTAAACCCTTCCTTTCCTTATTCTTTCTTAAAGAACTCTTAAAACCACCCTTTTTAAGCAAGAAAGGCAAAACCCTAACCATAAAACCATGAATTTCGAAACCCCTTACCTTAGTAATGACCCACAAAATTCTCTTCTTGCTTCTAATGGAAGCTTAAACCTTCCCTTTCCTTTTTCTTCCAAAGAAACTCTCTCAAACACTTGTCTAAACCAAGATAATCCAAAGCCTTTCACTTTCTTCTTCTTCTTCTTCTTTCCTCTTAGCCGAAAACTCTCTCTCTCTCTTTTCTTTGAAAGTGTCGTGAGCTTCTCTCTATTCTTTTCTTCTTGAAGTTTCGTGAGTCTTCTTTAAAGACTTAACAAAATGATTTTAAAACCTTAAAACCTAAGCCAAATTTCGTCCCTTCTCACTAAGCCATACGACACTTCATTAGCTTCTTTCTTTCTTTTTATTTTAATGCTCCTAAAATGACTTAACGAGCCAACACCATATAAAACTCAATTAAACTCTTAATCCCTCCATTAAAATTCATCAACCGAAGCACTAAAATCTCAAAATTATTTCCAACTAAAAGACATTTAGCAAACTAAACCTCAAAAATAATTTAACAAGTTATTTAATAAGGAAAAAGGAATCGGGACCCAACAGATATCCACCTATTGAAGATAGATGATCATTCTCTCTTTCCAATAAGAGTAGTTGTTTCCATTGAAGCAAGGAGGCTTTGAGACGAATTATCTTTCAAGGCTTCTTAAGTTTTTTTCCATGATCTATCATATGTTGTAAAATACAATAAATGTAAAACCAAGCTTTAATACCAAATGATAAAGCAAACACACGCAAAAGGGGGTGAATTGTGGGCAAAAAAATTATTAAGGTATTTTAAATCTTTAAAATCCTTTTTATACAAAATGAGTTGATAAATAGAAAGGTCCTATTAAACTTCGAAAGGAACCTGTTAACATTTAAAAAGAAAGGATCCTATTAGTTATTTAAAATACGAAAGAAGTCTATTAATTGAAAAGATCATATTCGAGCTCAAAAAGAAAGGGGCATGTTAATCGATAGGAGCCTGCTAGAGCTCAAATAGAAATAAGTCTGTTAATTTGTAGGGGCCTATTGACACCTAAAGCGAAAAGAACCTCTTGCTTTATAGAAACAGAAGGAGCCTATTGAAAAACTAAAAGAGACTTTTAAAAACACAAACTTATAACGTGAAAATTTAAAAATTAGGATGAGAGAAAGAATGACATAGTAGATTTGTACTGGTTCAGCTAAAAATCAAGCTTATCCAGTCCCCAAGCATCTAACTTGAGTATTTCACTAGAAGAATCCGAGTATTAAATTTGACGAGCCTCTCCAAACTCACAAGTACATATTTTTCAAGATTCTCCAACCTTCCACACTCGAAGTGTATAACAAGCTTCTAAAAGCTCATAGAAAATAAAATGTAAAATTAAAAGTAAGTTCTTAAATATCAATTTCTCTCTTGATAGAGTGATTTCACTTTTTAAGGCACAATAAGAATGATAGGACTCTCAAGAATATAGATACTACTCAAATGTTTCGAACGTTTGCGTATGTTCTACTTCAAATGTGTTGTTGCTCTTCTTTAAATAGTAAATTTCTTTAACTAGCTGCTGCTTTATCTTAATATTAAGTAGACATTGGATTTTCAATATCATCCATACTGGAACAAAAGTTTTCAGAGCTAATTGTTTGGAAAGGTATGATTCTCCCAGATGTTAATAAGGAAAGTTTACTAAGAAGGTTCGTGCAAGAAAAGAAGTAACTTTCATATGATTTTATTTCCTTAAAAGGATATTGTTATCTATATAAGGAAATAAATATAATTTGAATTTTGAAATATTATATAGTTATCATCAAAATTGTTAAATATAAACCTTGAGCTAACAAGGGGAGTTTCCAATTATCTTATTAAGGGGGTGTTCTTATACGTGACAAATAGTGCCAAAAAGCGGGATATTGTTAAGATATATATTATCTTAATTAGTTTATTTTGAGCATTATTTGTAATCGGATGTCTTTGGTTATTTGTGGAATTTCTTTATGACAACTATTCTACCTTATGTGGAATTCTTTGAAGATAAGGTTTACTTGGGATAAAATCCTAGTCAAGATATGATTTAATTGGAATAAAATCACCATATCTTGATTAAGATAAGATGCAGAATTTTGGTGATTTTTGGACTCTTCTTAATAGCCTATTTCGGTAATCATATCTATCTAAGGTAGTTGAATATTTTTGGTGATTATGATTCAGATTTGGTAGCTACGTTTTCTATCTATTACGTGATTTTTTTAGGTTGTTTGGTTGTTATTTTTGGTGAAAAAACATTCAACAATTTTTGAGTGGTTACAACTCTTTTGTTTATGATGTTTCGATGATGAAATGTTTGTTCGATTGTTGAGTTTTCATGGCTACTATACGTGGGATGCTATAATGACAATATCGAAGCTTTACAACAAATTTCTTAATAGACACCTTCTTATACTTTCGTTGATAAAGCTGTATATTTAGGGGAGTTGTCTTCTATCTCAAGTGTTATCGTTGTTTATGTCTTTATTGTTTCAATCACTTGAGTTGTTCAATTATCATCTTTATTATTAAACATTGTTGTGAAAATCCTCTATTGAGGTTAGCATATATTATTGGGAGTGAAAATTTTCACGAGGTGTGAGAACAAGTAGATAGTGTCAAGGGTTGAGTGGTGTCGGGTTAGTAAAGCCTTGTCTAAAACTATTGTTTTCTGTTGAAAGTGGTTAAGCTAGGTGAGAGCCCCGCAGACATTAGTAAGGTGTACCGAACTGCGTGACCAAATGTTGGGTGTTGATTTTTGTTTATAGTTTTGTAAGTTTTACAATTTATTGCCTTCAAAATACCGTAAGTGCATGGGTCATGATTTGTAGTATGTGTAGGGTCGATCCACAAGGAAGGTGAACTAATATAATGCTATGTTATCTATGGCTCGAAAAAATTAATAAAATGAAAATAAAAATTGCAAAGAAAAGTAAATACGGGAAAGTGATTATCAAGAAATTAATTTATAAAATCAACACAAAAGAAATTGAATTTGAGCAACATAAAAGTCACAAAGGGAATTAACTAAGAAGAGTTACCAAATTATAAGAGAGGGGATTTTACCTATCATCAATGCTAATCTAGTCAATTATGTGTTATTGTGGTATCGATTCTAGACTATCGTAGGGTGGATTACTCTCTCTTAAGTTATAATCTTTGAACCTTAAATCATAAACCCTAAGAGAATCATGGAATTTGCAATCTCTCAATTAACAAAAGACCTAAAACTCTAATTAGATCTTACGCCCTCTAATAAACTACCGAATCTCACACAAGGTCTCTCTCCACACAGTAATCGATATGATTATTCACGTGATCTATGGGATCGCTTAACTCTCATTAGTCTAACCCAATGATTTTTATCCAAATCACCCTCTCATTTTATTACCGAAATATGCAAATACCGCAATTAATCACAACACTCAATCACAATAACGCACAAATAACTGTATTAGCATTAAATCAAGTTCAAATCTTGAAGGAAAATTTAGAACATCATCAACAATCCAAGATTCATCATCATACAATCCATAATTATCTCAAACATTAAATGAATTAAAATAAAGATAGAAAGGAGAAAGAACTTGGATCAGATAACCTAGGAAGGCAGCAGCGTCAGAAGACTCGCTTCCTCTCTCCTCCTTTTCCTCTTCTCTCTCTTCTTCTTCTCTCCCTTGAAGCTTTCCCAAATTGGAAGAAGTAAAGGCTCCCCTTCTGTCTTCTTCTTTTTCTCCTTATATTCTTTTTTAATTAGGGAAAATGTAGGGCTTTTCCCATGCCCAAAAGGTCCGAAATATCCCCAAAAATGAAGTTTGGAAAGTCGAATCATATAGTCTATCTCGCAGGTCACGATCGTGGCCCCTTGTTTGACCATATACAACGATACTGGCCATGATCCTTGTTTAAACTATTGTGTGGCTAGTCCTCTATGATTCTATCTCGATTATGGCACATTAGCAACGATCTTGGCCCTCTGTTTGGTTCGGATCTCCTATGAAACTCCTCAATTCTTCAATATTAGCCTAAAACACTAGCAAACTCATCAAGGCACATCAAATTCACAACATTAAAGCTCAAAAGCATGCTCTAACCCATAAAACACTTAAAATACAAATTTAACTAACACAATTATAACCTAAACAAATGCTAATCAATTAAATTTAACTACTAAACACATCCTAAACTACCTTCAAAATATGATGCAATCAACAATTATCAACATCCCCACATTTAAATGTTTACTTGTCCTCAAGCAAAAACAAAACAAACAAAACAAAAACACATTAGAGCATAACATACATAATTGCATTAATGAGGCAATGGCATCAAACTTCACGAAACGAATTTAGCTTTGAACACTATCCCTCAAGTTGTTCTAACTTATTAACTTGTGAAATCCATGTCTAAGTATCTTAAACTAAATATACAACTAATCCAGACCTTAATGATAAGTTTATTCACCTGCACACACACATTGATAATTATTTGGTCAATAAAAAATGTAACTATCCCTCAGTATGTTTTCATGAAAATTCAAGTTATTCATAAAGATCAATAGGTTTTGTTTGACAAAAAATTGTTTTTGTCAATTTTATAGACATAAACCTAGCCTTTTATGTGAAGGAAAACATTGTAATGAATGTTGATTTGCTTACTCAACTAGGTCATGTTTTTATTAAGCGGCTTGGTTGGAACGTCATTATAACCTTTTGACGTGAAGGCACATATTTATGATGCGTGTCGATCTAGTTACTTAGATACATCACATTTTCAACTGGCTACTAACTCTATTCATAACCCGAAGGCCAGTTGAATAGTTATTTGCTTATGATTTACACTTTTTTTACATACCTCATTTCTTAAGCTAGTAATTCTCATAAAAAGGTACTAACGATGCTACTTATTCAGTTATCCTGAAATTATAAATGAATGTGACAAATCACTAGGGTGAATAAACTAACATCGTATCCTAATTAACTTGCATATTTAGCTAAAGTAACCTAGGTCACTAATTTCACAAGCCAATAAATCTTCGCAACCTACAAGACTATGTTCAAAGTTAAACTGATTTCGTTAAGTCCTAGCCATTGATACATTCACACAATCACATAATGCTCCCTAAAAAAACTAACATGCAAAATTCACATTCAAAATAAAAGCATACATACACATAATGCAACCCTCCCTAAACTTGGACAACACATTTTTCTCAATGTGAGAAGGACAACAAAAAACATATAAGGTGGGAATAAACATAACATAAAATCACTTGAAAACATAAGAACAAGATAAAGACAAAATTGAAAATAGAAAGGGTTAAAACATAAAACAGTAGGTGATGATGGTGTCGGAGGTGGAAGTTGAATGCTTTAAGCCCGTTTTCTTATCTTATACTTAATTCAAAGAGAGAAAGAGAGTTAATAATCCTCAACCATTCCAAATCATGAAAACTTATTTGTCCAAATTTTAAAAAAAATCTACCTACACATTATTTAAATATAACTACTAAATGTGCTAATTTAGGGTCATTTGCTTGACCATGCATCCTTGGAAACTTAACTGGGATCAATTATGAGTGGCTTGCTTCTACCATTCTCATTCAACATCAGCTTCGTAGCTTGTTGATAAGCTACATGTTGGAAGATAATGAAAAGGAGATAATCTATCAAAGTAAGGAAACCTAATAAGCTTAGTAATGTCCTTTCCAGTGACAAACTGTCAACAAAATAGGAAATAATGAAACTACCTTAATCTTCCATTGAATTCAACAGTTTGTTCGGTAAGAAGGTGAACTGTTCGCTTTTTTCCTCGAGCACCTTCGTCTCCTCTGCTTCTTCCACTTTGTGAACAGAGACGTCTATACCTTTTTGAACCTTTACTGCCATTATCATCTATTCATCTTACTCTTACTCTTTTAAAAAAGTGACTACATCTATTTGCAAGAATGGTATGCTGAATGGGTAAGGAGGAGGAGGAACATAAGAAGGGTCCTCATTCTTTTCTTCATCCTTTTAAAGCTTTTCTTGTTCATCTTTTTTGTTTTCTAGTGGTTCTTCTAGCTTTTTCCTACTCCTAAGTGTGATAGCCTTAATTTTCTCTTTTGGATATACTTCCATATTGCTCGAAAGACTTCCCACACTTCTTGTAGATAACGCATTGACAAGTCGCTCCACTTGAACCTCCAGGTAGAGGATAGAAGAGGCATGAGTCGTAGTTACTTGGGTGATTTGCCCTTCTAACCTCTTCTAGGCCTCATCCATACTTATGAGCTTATCCATGATCTTGTCCAGTTTGGAATTATAGTCATTGCATTCATCATGTTGAAATCCATGTGGCTTTTGATTTCTAAACTGAATCTCATCGCTGTTAGATCAAATTTGGGTGGTTCTGCTACCCAAAATTGTATGTGTTTGAATAAGGATTGTTATCTCCCTGACTAACTTGTACTATATTAAAGTTGAATTGCTCCAAGTTGTTGTTTTCCTTAAGAAATAATTAGTTGTGATATAACTATCTTGTCCATATAACTCACCATTGTGCTGAATTGCTTTGAATGGAGAGGAAGAGGTGGCTTTTAGGCTATTTAGTTGCTTGGTTAGGTTTTCGATCTCAGCCTACAATGTTGTTACTGATTTTGCAGAAATTATTCCTTTTGGATCCTGAAAGGCCGGCTGTTATCTACTTTGTTCTGATGTCCAAAGACAACTATTGTACGTCATCTCTTCCAATAGATTGTGTGTTGCTTTAACTATTTTACTTATGAATGATCCTCCACTAGTTGCATCTATAGTGCCCCTTGAGGGTGGATTAACTCCATTATAAAAGAATTGCAAAAGGATTTCATTGGGTATGCTATGACGAGGACAACTCCTTTGCAACTCCTTATACTTCCCCCACGCTTCATATAAAGAATCCCCATCATTTTGCTAGAAATTGATAATTTGCTTTACTAGTCTTGTTGCCTTGTTTAGAGGGAAGCACTTATCTAGAAAAGCTCACACCAGTTGCTCCCAAGTTGTAACGTTGGCTGGGTTGAGAGAATTTAACCACGCTTTTTCTCTATCCCTGAGTGTAAAAGGAAAGAGCCTCATCCTAACAGCATCTTCCAACATCTCAATATATCAGAAGGTGTCACAAATCTCTAAAAAATTAGCCAAATGAGCATTAAGATCCTCATTGGTGTTAAATGCAAAACACACTACTAGTCTTATGCTCAAAACTGCAAGTATACGGATTGTACTTGTAGTTGGAAGTGGATATTGATCTCACGAGGATTATGCTTAGGCACCACTTAATTCAGGTTACTCTTTGTTTAAGAATCATTTCACTTGAATTTAAAAACAATAAATAAAATAAATAAAAATTAAATGTAACAGGAAGCAACGCAACCCAAACCAAAGTTGTAAAATAAGACTTGGAGAAAAATCAAGATTAAACATTAAGACTTGTCATTATCCCTATTTGCTCCCCTATAATTGATTCAATTTATGCTTAACCCAAGATTTCCTAAAATTGTAGCTACCCTCTCTCAAGGTGTAACTAAATGTCACTAGCTAAATAAATTAGAATTAACTTTGGGATATCTAGATATGCAAAGTCTTTCCTAAGCATTTAACTAGATATAAAGCTATCCTATAGGCAGTGTATTGATCTATTGAAATCTCTTCCTAATAAATCAATAACTTGTTATTTATGGGTCTATTAATCATTAACTCTCATTGTACAATTAACACACACTACTAAGCTCACTCTCTCGATTTATTACAAGATTTAAGCACAATAAATAATACAAACATGTATATCATTAAATCGATAACCAAAGGTTCACAACAACAAACACTAAAAATTATTTTAACCAATCATAATATCCATAACATACCCAATAATAAAATAATCCATGATAAATATGCTACAAGAGAAAGAAATTAAAATAAAGCTAGACGGGATAGCTCTTCCTCTTCTTTGCCCGAATTTGGAAAATCTGGATGACAAGGTGCTATTTTCCCAATCAGGAATGAAAACTTGAATCTCCACCTATCTCTAGGCTCTAGCTCTACCTTTTGGCTCTAGGAAGCAAATGTGTCCCTTCGACTTCCAGTTGCCATAATCGTGGGAATTATACTTATGCTTACTTGACATAAACTTTCTCCATAAATTTCTCACGATTGTGGGAAACATGCTCTTTTCCACGGTCATAGGTTCTCATTTTTTAGCAGCTCCACTTCTTTTCTCTTCTTTTGGTCCCTAGCTCAATCACAAAGGTGTCCACCCTCCATTCCTACACCAAAATGATCAATTCCTACCTTAAACCGATATTAAACACAAAAGAATAACCATGAAGATCAAACTAAAAAAACACACAAAACAAGTCCTAAAACACAATAATACCAACCTATCATGCAAGAAACATATACCAAATACTTAGAAAAACACATACTAATGTGCAATTATCAATTGGCTAACCTATAGAATTGCATGTTGTTTTACAGCCTATTTAGCAGTGATGGTTTGATCTCGAACGTACTCGCTTGCACTAGTGATCATGTAATCCCTTGATGATAAACATTAAGTTGTGGCCTTATGAAGTCTATAAGGTTCTGTCGCTCTCTATGATCTATTTCCTCCACTATCGTTCTGTCCATCTCTTTTTAGCGTTTAACTCTTGAGATTCCCTATTCATGCCTTGGGATGTTCGAATTGATGTGTCTTATACCTTGTGGGAAAACTTTCGTCTTTTTTCCCCCTAATCTTTATATTAAAAGAATTAGACTAATCCTACACCTCCCTGACAATGGCGTCAAAAACTTGTTAATCGTTTTGCAAGCTTTACAATTTATAACCTTCAAAATATCGCAAGTGCACGGGATACGATTTGAAGTATGTGAAGGGTTGATCCTATAAAGAAGGTGAACTAATCTAATCCTATGTTATCTAAGGCTCAGAAAAATTAATAAAATGAAAATAAAAATAAAATTGCAAAGAAAAGTAAATATAGGAAAGTGATTATCAAGAAATTAGTTTGTAAAATCAACACAAAAGAAATTGAAATTGAGCAACTTAAAAGTCACAAAGGGAATTAACCTAGAAGAGTTACCAAATTATGAGAGAGGAGATTTTCCCTATCATCAATTTTAATCTAGTCAATTATGTGTTATTGTGGTGTCGATTCTAGACTATTAGGGTGAATTACTCTCTCTCAAGTTATAATCATAAACCCTAATTGAATTATGGAATTTGCAATATCTCAAATAACAAAAGACCCACATCCCTAATTAGATCTTATGCCCTCTAATAAACTATTGGGTCTCACACAGGATCTCTCTTTGCACAATAACCAATTTGATTAATCACGTGGTCTATTAGATCGCTTAACTCTCATTAATCCAACCCCATCATTCTTATTTGATTCACCCTCTCAGTTTATTACCGAAATATGAAAATACCGCAATTAATCACAATACCCATTCACAAAAACACACAAATAACTATATTAGCATTGAATTAAGTTCAAATCCCAAAGGAAAAGTTAGAACATCATCAAAAATCCAAAATTCATCATCATACAATCCATCATTATCTCAAACATTAAATGAACCAAAATAAAGATAGAAAGGAGAAAGAACTTGGATCAAATAACTCAGGAAGGCAGCAGTGTCGGAAGACCCACTTCCTCTCTGCTCTTCTCTCTCTTTTTCTTCTCTCGCTTGAAGCTTTCCCAAAATGGCATAAGTGGAGGCTCCCCTTCTATCTTCTTTTTCTCCTTATAGTCTTTTCTAAT
>JANITX010000210.1:53964051-53974384 GCA_027564395.1 Erythroxylum ulei
ATAGGTTCGAAATAAAACGATCAAAATAATATATCAAGATCATTAATTCCAAACCATCAAAATCAATACCAACAACACAATAATCCGAAAATAAATCACAACTTTAAAATGACAAAAATAGTTTAACCGTAGTTTGGCGTCGAAATTCCCGTCGAACAGGTGTCTGAAAATTAGCCTACCATCTTCATTTGATTCTCCAGAAATGGGTCATAAATATCATATAATACTAATGCTCACGGTGGACAATAAAAACTGCTGGAGAATTTTATTTTCGGTTTAGTGACTCACTATGCTGCTCTCCACGTTGTTCCCTTTGTTGCGCCGTTAGCCTTTGTGCTCGTCTGATGTAGCTCCAATACTTTTAGTGCTTCATTCTGTCGTTGTCCATGTGCCGACCCTGAAGCAAATAAACTTGAAGGAGTTTTAAATCCCTTTGCCTTGTGTTCCTCTTGGTTCCTACGCCGGTACTGTAGCAATGATTTGACGATTTAAAACATCACTTAAACCATCCTTTGTTCCACGTTGTCTGCTACTTTGATGTCCCCTACCGCCACTGTAAAATGACCAAACAAAATAAAAATCAGTTCCTCCCTTTTAAAACCCTCATGCGCCGACATTCTCCCTAGCCATAAGTTGATTTGACTATTTAAAAGCCATCTGCTTTTAAACCCTCTCTTCTCCTATCCCAGCGCCGACTGCTTCTCCTCTCAACACTATTCCCTCAACTCACATGCTTCTCCTGTTCATTCAAAAGACAAATAAGCTTCACTCATTTAAAACCCTCCAAACCTCCTACGCCGACACTGTTCAATGAAAATGACAAAAATAAGTTTCACTCCACCGACTCTCTCATGTATGTTTCTCCCCTGCTTTTCTTGTCGGCCCTTTCCTCTATGCGATTTGTCAATTTTTCATTCAGCCTTATAAAACCCTCCTAAAACCCTTGGCTCCAGCCTCCTATAATGCACGAGCTGTGCGTTTCCTTCCCAAAAAATGCCACCTGTTGCCTTAGTAATGCTGCTTTCTTCATTTTTTGTGCGTGAATTGTGTGCTGTCTCTTCATTTATTCCCCTGTGCGCTCCTATGCTTCGTCTCTTGTGTGCTGTCTGATTTAATTTGTTCGGCTCTCTTGTATTGCGCCGCGTGTCTTCTATGCTATGCGTGCTCCCCACTTCCGTAGTTGCCTTGATTAATTTGATTTTTGTCCACCTGTTGCGTTACAAGCTTCTCTTGATTTATTTCTTGTCTTGTGTTCATTTTTATTTCTGCGCCTATTGCCTCTTCGTGCCGTCTGCGTGATATATTCTGATGGAACCAATTGATGAGCTTGTTGCTGGTCTCCTTAGGCTGATTTAATTTTGCTCCTTTCATTTACTGCTTTGCCAGCCTCATATGAATACTGTTGCGTGACTTCCCCTCTAGCGTCCACAGTTGTCCCTTGTTTATTTATTGCTTCAAGCCCTCCTGCATGATTTTGCTCAATTAGCTCATTAATTGTGGCTTTAACTTGATAAAAAAAATTGTGCTCCAATTTGCTTTAAAATTTTTATCTTTTTGACCTCAAAAACATGTCAATAAATTCAACTTACCAGTCAACACAAATTTAGCATAAATTGAATATTTTATCATAAAAATAGGATTGAAAGCACTTAAAAATATATAAGAACATATAAGAAAATTCAATCCTATCAGCATCCTATATTGCAATCCTTGGATTTTATTTTTTGATTTGACCTCCAAGGGAAAGAACTAAAGGTCCGAAACAAAATAACGTCGTTGCTGGGAACCAATTAATTTGTTCTCTAGGTTAGCTTTTGTCATTTTGTTGCTAGTGAGGTTAGGAGCCTTTTGTTTAGATTGCATTCTAGATAACTTAGTTTCATACTTGTCAATAGTATAGAATTTCATTTTCTTTGCATAGCATCAAAATTTTGAAAATACAAAACAGAAGGCATTTTTTCATACTTAGCATTTTTTGCTCCTACACAGTTTTGAACTTTTCCTTTGATTGCTTTTTGATTTATACATACATACTTTACTTGCATACATACTTTCATACATCCTTTCATATGCCTATACACTTGCCACCATCACATCTCTTTTTTTATTGGACTTTGTATGCTTGTAAGTAAAATTTATTACATTTTATTTTCATTTGAATTGTTCCCGTGCATGCCCCTTAAAACCAAACTTCTACCTTTTTACCCAAAAATTGAGAGATGTTTGAGAAAGATTAGAAAGGGGAGGAGAGAAAACGAGAGAAGCAAGGTAGTTGTCGAAGAAAAGTCTAGTAGGCCAAGTAGTGAGAGCGACTCATTAGAAAGAGTGATAATGGCTGAAAACCCAGCTTTTCTACAAAACCCTAACCTTAATGATAACCAACCTAGGAATGGTGATCATGGAGGTAATGGGGAGCAAGAGCAAATGGGTGAGAATAATGGAAATTATAGAAGGAGGACTATTAGGGAAGCAACCACATCTGATGTGAATTATTATCCATTTACTACTGCTTATCCTAATTTTGATGTGAATTTTGAAGTTAAAAGATTGCTCATTAACTCTCTTCCTAAATTTCATGGCTTGGTAGGAGAAGATCCCTACATGCATTTGCAATCTTTATCCATGACCTGTCAGAGTATGAAACTAGTGGGAGCTTCACTTGATCAAGTACTATAGAAGGTTTTTCACCTATCACTGGAGAGAAAAGCAAGGGAGTGGTATATGAGCTTCCCAAGGCATGTGGCAAATGGCTACCATAGTTGGGCCAATCGGGGAAAGGCATTCTTGGAGAAATATTTTCCAGCCTCCAGAACTTCATCAATGAGGAAGGAGATCTATTCGACACACTAGGATTATGATGAGTCACTTTATGACTACTAGAATTGCTTCCAAGATTTCTTCTTGCTTTAGTAATGAAATGGGTTGTTGTGTTGCGAATGAAGAAGTTTTAGAGAGAGAAAGGGGTTTTTGTTGGGAATGTTTGGAGGAAGAAGATGATTGAGAGACCTATTTGGTTTTTGGGTTTCTAAGCTAGGTTTTGGGTTTTCTAACCTAGATGGACAATGGGTAGGTTAAGTTTGAGCTTGATTTGTGTTAATTCCATTTTGTTATGATTATGGAAATTTGGGGGATTTCCATTTGAATTGGA
Source organism: Erythroxylum ulei (assembly GCA_027564395.1). Lineage (NCBI taxonomy): Eukaryota > Viridiplantae > Streptophyta > Magnoliopsida > Malpighiales > Erythroxylaceae > Erythroxylum > Erythroxylum ulei. The sequence goes on from JANITX010000210.1 coordinate 53,967,200, forward strand.
ATTGAATGAGAATTTTAGTTGTGTTAGGAAATCAAGAACAACCTACCTAAGAGTAAAGGAAAGGGCAGAATTGAGTTTGGATTTTCAAGATTTATAAGGTGGGTAATTTATTTATAGTTGTTGTGTAATATGAGCAAAATGCATTGTATGTGTATTGTATGATAAAATGGCTTGTTTTGAATTGTTGTGATGTGGAAAATGCATTATGATGTATAACATTTTGATAAAATTGAATTGTGAGTATGATCATATATGTTTGATTGTGTGGCTCGTTGCCAATGGCTATAAATATACTAGTCACTGAGCTTTGTAGTTCAACTCATAATTTTCCCTACTCAGGTGCAGAACGGAAATATTAGAGATACTTGCAAGGCATTCGGAAACTCCAAGATAACTAGGAATCTTTTGTTCTAAGTTAGTGACTAATTTAGATAGCTTTATAGACATATCAAACATGAGCATCCTTTTGTATTTTGTATGAAGTTTGATGTGTATGTTGATATGTAAGTAAAGCTTGTTCAAACATTGAATTTGTTTAGAAATGAGAATGAGAATTTTAGAAGTTCCTTTTTGTATGATTATGCTATTTTAAAGTTTGAGTATGATGGATATGCATATTCTTTTGTTGAGATCGCCAATTGTTGCTAGTGTTAGAATAGCATGTTGGAGTTGGAAAGATTGTATGTGATGAATCCTTTGGAGTTAAGATTCAAGTGTTAATTAGAAGTACTTAGTAGTTAGATGGATATGAAGTGGTTTTACACTATAAGAGTTGGATTTGGAAAGATTATGAGTGAATATGGTGTTAGAATGGATGTTGGAAGCATTAGAGAGGCTTTGGGAAACCCCAATATCCATTAGACGGACATTAGGTCTATTAAACGGACCTTCTTGAGCCAAAAAAGGCCCTCGTCCAGTCCATGTCTGTTAAATGAACATTAGGTCCATTTCACGGACATTAGGTCCATTTAACAGACCTTCTTGGGGTCTGGAAAGCACCTTAAGCCCGATAATGTCCATTAAACAGACATGGAGTCCATTTAACAGACATTCACGGGATAGCTATAGTAAATCACAATTTCGACCATTTTAGAGGTAGAATCTCACTTTGAGGTTTGCATAAAAGTTATAGATATCGAAGTCTTATTGCAAACCGTCCACAAACAACATCAATTTGACATCTGTAGTGGAAGTTATGGTAATTGTGCCAAGATAGGTACAAAATGATTAGGGACATAAACATGCTAGATTCTTTTGGCCATAACTTCTTCATCTGACCTCCAAATGAAGTGATTCTTGAAGCAATGGATTCCTAACACGTTTTTATACCTTCCCAAAAAAATTTATAGCCTTTATTATTGAATTCAAAATGTGTCATGGAAAGGAAGTGAGGGTTCATTGAAATAACCCTACAAAGTAACCCTCTCATGCTTTACGACTCTGGATAGTTGGGCTTTGAGAATGAGGTCCAACATCTTGGGCTCCGAGAACGGGGCCCAACATCTTATGGTCTCAGACCTTAGGCTTTAAAGAGTCCTAGGATTATAATATGTTGTGCTATACGTTATTGTGATATGTGATAAATTGCTTACATGGTGAATTGATTATTTTCATTAAGTGACATGCATATCATGCATACATGTAGGAAACAGGATTAAAATAAAATGTCAGCTAATCATTAGTGTTTTATCGACGGAGTGAAATGCAACCTCGAAGAAGGACACGAGGAGTTTTGTAAGGATCGGTTGCACCTGACTCTCCACCAAGAGAGGACGGCACGGATGAATCTAGAGCCCCAGGAGATGCTGAGGCTTTTATAGGGCACAGTATTGGGCCCTCTCGATCACATACTTAGGAGTCGCCTGTTCCGTAGGACCAAGCGCCTACCTTAGATCCGAGATTGTTTTAAGAATTTACTTAGGCCTTTATCTAGGCTATGGGTCAAATGCTGCAGTCTTCTGCTTCGGCCCTAGTTAGAAAGGGGAAGCAGTTCGATAAGTTGAGAAAGTATGGAGTAGTGGACTTTTATGGAACCACAAAATCCGAGGAAGTTGAGACATAGCTAAGAAAGATGGAATGGATACTGAAGCAGATGGATTGTAAAGATGATGAGAAGGTTGAATATGCTGCGAGTTTGCTACAAGGGGATGCTCTACATTGGTGGGAGAGTGTTGCGGAAAGTCAGATGAAGCCACCGGTGTTGGCATGGAAGGGCTTCCCAATTGTTTATAAGAAGAAGTATTTGTTAGAAGTGTACATCCAGCAGAAGCAGAAAGAGTTTTTGAGCCTCACTCAGAGGGATATGACGGTGAGCGAATATGGGTGCCGATTTACACAATTGGCCTAATATGTAGTTGACTTAATGATGACCGAAGCGGTTAAGTGCCGAAAGTTTGAAGCGGGACTGCACTTGGACATCAGAGAGAAAGCAGTGGCATAGAATTTCTCCGACTTCCAATAGCTGGTTGAAGCAGCATTGAGAGTGGAAAATGTGGAGAAGATTAAGAGTGCGGTGAACAGAGAGAGGAAAGCGAGACAACAGTTTAAGAGGGGAGGCGGTGCTCCTATGTCAAAGAGGAATGCCAGGACTTTCCCTGCACAGTCTGAGGAGAAAACAGTGGAGCAAGCAGGCCTAGATAGATGAAAACTGCCTCACATCAAGCCTCAATGGCTGGAGGCAGTAGGAGGGGAGATGAGCATAAGCCACCCATTCCCAAATGTGATCACTGTGGAAGGTTTCACACAGGTGAATGTTATCGATTGACTAAAGCGTGCTTCAATTATGGGGAGAAAGGACACATGGCAAGACAGTGCCCTCAGAATCCAAGACATAAGAGAAGTCAGATGCAAACTTCAAAGAGGGCCGAGACAGTGTGACTGAACCCGAGTTTCTTATATAAATTGGTGGCATTTTCATAGTTTTTATTGCACTTCTTGGCTCTTATTTTTTGATTCTATGCTTAATTTGACTCTTGAGTGCTTACCTGTACTTTATGTAGTTTGAGAGTAAAATTATGACAAATTATTATCAATTGCACTAAATTAATTTTCTAAGAACAATTGATACTGCAAACTACCATTTGTTTATTGTAGGAGACTCAAAAAGAAGCAGAGTCAAGCAGGGAAGGATAAAAATGAGAAGTCAACAAGAGAATAGGAGATTCGCCGCGGCGACGTATGAAGAATTCACGCAGAAACCTTTCGGGAAAACTTCGTCGCGGCAAAGAAACCAAACTCTAAGCAAAACCTTTCAGGAAAAGTTCGCCGCAGTAAACCTTTAATTACCCGAACCATTTATGGAAGTTTACTTACTGTGCAACCGACCCAACGATCCAGCTTTGTAAAAAACCTACCTATTTTAGGTTAAGTTAAAAAGAAGAGCCGCAGTTTTAGAGTTTTGGTATCAGAGATAGACATTCACTCTCTCTACCATTCGAACATCTCCTTTCATCCACACCATTTTTCTACTCTTTTCACTGTCGACTACTACCATGGATGCTTCCATTGGGTCTTTGGTTGTGAAGTCTCCTGAAGTTATGCGTGGCTAGGCACTTCTCTCTTCTTGAAGATGTAGCAATGGCTTGCGCTCAATGGGCTTCAAAGGGGAGTGACATAACCTATGTTTAGCTATAATTTATGAATTCTTAGGTTTAAGATTTGGAATTTATAGTTGAACATTCTTGATTAGAGTTTAATCAGGTTTTGGATACTCATGATGTTGTAAGGATTTATTGATGTAGAACTTTGAGCTTAGATATATGAAGTTTCATATATGTTTATTTATGATCTTGTTGAATCTCTTTTATCTTGCATAGTTGTGTTTGATATTGAGTTGATTTAAGATCCTAAGTAACTTGTTGCATTGTTTTCCCACTACACACACTAAGGGTGTTTAACAAGGTCTTAAGAAATGGAGTTCATTGATTAAGACCTTGGACTTAAAGAGTTCTTTAAGGTTTACTATTTGACACTTAGTGATTCCACTCCCATCAGAATTTATTTCTAACCATGATAGCCAAAGCTTGTTTTCAAGAGGATATTATCATCATTAGATCATTGTTTTTATCTTATCGTTTTTTTTTCTTGTCCCAAAATCCAAAAACACTTTTGACACATTTTCCTTGTAGTTCCCTTTTATTTAGTAAATATTTCCAAACAACAAATCCCTTTCTTTCTCATAAACTTAGTTTGCATTTCATGACATATAGGCTAGCTTAGGTCCATTCGTTAGGTTCGGATTAAGTGAGACGACCCGAGGTTGCATTCTATTTTTCAATCCTTGGAATTAAATTTTTTATTTGACCTCCAAGGGTAAGAACAAAAAGGCTTAAATCAAAATGGCGCCATTACCGGGGAACCAAGTAATTGGTTCTCTAGGTTAGCTTTTGTCATTTTTGCTGCTAATTGAGGTTAGGAACCTTTTCTTTCAGATTCCATTTTAGATAGTTTATTTTCATACTTATTACTAGTGTAGGATTTCATTTTCTTTGCTTAAAAAAACAACAAAACAAAACAAAGCATGCTTAACTTTTTGCACTTTTCATTCTTAGCATTTTTACACTCGCACAATGTTGAACATTCCTTTGATTGCTTTTTGGTTCATACATCCATACTCTACTTGCATACTTTACTTTCACACATGCTTTCATATACCTATACACTTGCATCCATCACACCTCATCTTTTATTTGACCTTGTGTGATTGCAAGTAAATTTTGTTACCCTTTATTTTCCTTTGAATTGTTCCTGTGCATGCCTCGGAAAGCAAAACTTCTACATTTCTATCCCAAAGTTGAGAGACGTTTGAGAAAGATAAGAAAGGAGAGGAAAGAACAAGAGAGAAGTAAGGTAGTTGTTGAAAAAGAGTCTAGTTAGCCAAGTAGTGAGAGTGAGTCGATAGAAAGAGTGACCATGGCTAAGAACCCAGTTTTTATGCAAAATCCTAACTTTAATGCTATCCAACCTAGACATGGTGATAATGGAGGAAATGGAGAGCATGAGAGAGTTGGAGAAAATAATGGGAATCAAAGAAAGAGGACCATTAGGGAAGCGACAACTTCTAATGTTAATTATGATCCATTTACTGCTGCTTGTCCTAATTTTGACGTGAATTTTGAAGTTAAAGGATTACTCATTAACTCTCTTCCTAAATTTCATGGCTTGATAGGAGAGGATCCCTACATGCATTTGCAATCTTTGTCCATGATTTGTCAGAGTTTGAAAGCAGTGGGAGCTTCACTTGATCAAGTACTATGGAAAGTTTTTTATCTGTCATTGGAAGGAAAAGCAAGGGAGTGGTACATGAGCCTCCTAAGGCACGTGGCTAATGCCTACCATAGTTGGGCCAATATGAGGAAAGCATTCTTGGAAAAATACTTTCCGACCTCCAGAACTTCATTGATGAGGAAGGATATCTATTCGGCTGCACGTTCGGATTATTATGAGTCCCTTTATGACTATTGGAACCGCTTCCATGATCTGTTGTCCAGATGCCCCTATCACCAGATACTCGATAAGCAGCTAGTCAGTATTTTTATGATGGGCTGAAAAGTCAAGATAAATATATGTTGGATGCGGCATTGGGAGGTTCCTTGATTGACCTTACAGCTACTGAGGCATGGGATCTAATCAAGAAGATGGCTTTGAATCATCAATAGTATAGTGAGAGAGATACTAGAGGTGTTCGTGAGTTGGGAGTTTCAACAACCCAATCCAAAAGAATGGAGAGTTTGGAATCTAAAGTTGACTCTTTGGAGAGTAAAGTGACCTCACAATTGTATTTCATCACTATAGAGTTGAAGAACATGAATGTGCATTGCCCGAAAGCTTCTATGGATCTTACTACACCTAGTTGTGATACTTGTGGGTCAGTAATGCACATATCCAGTGTCTGCCCCAGTCGATATAAAGAGGTGTCCGCTATATATCAGGGTCGACCCAATCAGAAATGGGACCCCTATTCGAACACCTATAATGAAGGATGGAAGGCAAATCCCAGGTTCAATTGGTGAAACGAAAAAGTAAGAGGACCGAATAGATTTCAACAAGGTGGGGGAGCTAGTACATCTACAAACTAGTTCTAGAACCAACAACAAGCCCTGACTGTCCTACCAAAGGAGGACACTAACCAACTGCTGCATAATATGATGGCGTTAATGAAGGAGGAGAGAAATTCTAACAATAACTAGTTCAATGCCATAGCTTCTCTAATTCAGCAAGACTCTTCGAAGAATGTTGCTTAGTTCAACGATCTGGAAAAAAGAATGCAGCAATGGGAGACGAAAGCTGAAAATATCAACTCTTATATCACTTAATTGTGCAACAATATGATTGAGAACTAAGCAAGAAGCAGTGGAACCATTCCATCCAATATTGTTATGAACCCAAAAGTTTGAATGCCATAACCCTTCGAAGCGGGAAACAAGTAAGGGTCAACAATGAAGATGAGGGAGAAGATGAAGAGGAGATCAAGAATGAAGAATTGCCTTTAACAAATGAAAGATTGAAGAAGTCAGAAAGTTCCAAAGAGAGAGCACTTTTGACTAAAAATGAGTCAAAGTAATTGAAAAGCAAGAAAGCAAATTTCGAAAGCTACCAGGAATTAAGCAAGCAAGGAGCCCAGGAAGCGAATGACAAAGAGGTAAGTATTAAAGACCTTCCTTTTCCGAATCCATATTTGCTTAGCAAAAGGGTGATTAATTATAAGCACGAAAAAGATGTCATTGACTTGTTTGGGAAAGTCGAAGTCAACATCCCTACGCTTGATTTAGTGAAATGGTTTCCGACCTACACTAAATATCTCAAGGACTTGTACACAAACAAAAGAAAGTTTTGGTCTAATGAGAGAGTACAAGTAAGCTCAAATGTGTCCGCACTTTTTAAACCCTAAATATTTGTCAAATGCCAAGACCCTGGATCTTTCACCATTCCGTGCACAATAGGCAAAGTTACTATAGGAAGGGCCTTATTAGGTCTAGGGGCAACAATCAATGTGACGCCTAAGTCTGTCCATGAATCATTAGGAGTTAAGAGTCTAAAGCCTACATCTATCGTGTTACAACTGGATGATAGATCTCTTAGGCATCCGGTGGGGATCATGAAGTGAATCAAACGTTAATACAACACTTAATAAATGATATACAAATGCACAAGAAGGGGGTTGAATTGTGTATTCTTTTTCGTTAA
>JANITX010000210.1:54165325-54184516 GCA_027564395.1 Erythroxylum ulei
ATAAAATTCAACTCTAATTTGTTCTTAGAACAATGAATATTGGAATAGGCACATATATGTGTAGATATGCACATATATGAGTAAATGCATAAAATTTTTCACAAAGGAATATTGTAAACTTATGTTAATTCCAATTTTCTGATTTAAATAAATTAAAAAGGAAAAAAGACTTGTGTGCAAAAGTGGAGAAGAATTTACTTTATGGGCTTCCACGTGCATCCAATGATCGTGACAATACACACTTGAACACGAGACCAGATCTTCTGTCCAGTTTTACTCTGTCTTATTCTGTCTCATAAAATTTTAGCCATTTATTTTGCGGGCCCCACGTTGACCCCACATAAATAAATGGTTGAGATTTATTAGACACAATAAGACACCATAATATTGGACAGAGGATCTGGACTCCTTGAACACATACTCTATTCTTCTCACCCCAACAAGTAACAAATGGCAAACTAGCAAAAGGACACTCCTAACTACTCATAGAGGTGAGACACTCCTTAAATGCAAATTTTTTTAAAAAACTTGTGCTGAAATTCAAGTCGCAAGACACAACAACTAGCTAATGGCAATTAACCATACCAATACTATTCTCTATGGGAATTAACCACACCACAAATAGAAGCTCCAAATTTTGACCTTTAATGCCATAAGCCCTCTCTTTCTACAATGAAAAATGAGCAACTCTTTACTGTCTCAATCTATGTTTTTACATCTTCTTTTACATTTAATGCTGCTGGGAAATTATGGTAGGATCCAAACTTATGAGCAGTGAAATAATTACAATTTTTTTTGTATTGATTTTTTGAAAGCTAATATTGCTTTAAATTTTATAAAATGATTAACAAATAAATCATAATAAAATTTGAATCTTAATTCATACCTTATTATGAAACTTGATCATTTCTTATCATATTTCTCAAATTGTTTTTGAAATTAGCTCATCTCAACTATCATAGTCGAACAAGTGTATGATCTTTAATAATATTTACAGAACGTGTTGAGAGAACTCTACAATTGTTCTAAAGAGGGTTAGACAAGGAGTGTTGGCTCCTTTAGAGGTAAAGCTTATTTATAATAGGTTTTGGATACTATAGTAATTTAATTGAAATTAAATATTAATTTAAATTAAAAGTTAGTTAAAATTACAAATTATTCTAATTAAATATCAGCTATGTCCAAATAAGATCCAATATCTCATATTAATCCTTATTGATTAAATATATCATATTCAATCATAAAGCTTCTCAAACTTTACAACCAAGTCTAAATTGATTAAAATATCATTTCTCTTTTCAATTTTTCATTGTATTTGATTCATTAGGTTCCTAAATAAGTTGGCAAAGGATATAAATTATAATCCTAAATCATATTTAGGATTAGATAAATTAAACTCCTTTAATTTGTCTTTAATTTTCTAATTAAATAGTTATCCATATATTAAGATTAGCGTCTAGCAACATATCATGACCATTCAAATATTTAGACATGTCTTATAGTAGTTGTTGTGGATGATTTTTCATATAATTCAATCTTTTCATCATACTATGTTCCGATTAGACATATAATATGAAATTAATGTCTACTCTATTTGAGTCCAATCATGCTAGTTCTCCACCATTAGTAATTGATTCTATTAGTGAAATTTGTAAAATATTCACAAAGTGTCATTCTACCATAGCCAAGAATTTTTCGAATCAATTCTAATCGAGAACAATAAAATATTCTCCCTAATTACTTTAGGGTGATGAATCTTATATTGATCACTCAATTATTTTCATATACATCATGCTATATATAATGACCATCGACTGAGCTACCCTTGACTAGAATATGTCATAAGTAGTATCAAAACATAGCAATCTCTATGTGAAATAACTTTGGAGATCTCAAGTCAAATGATCACTTAAATAATCGTCACAATGAGAATTTTTATAGACATACAAGTAATGTTCTAAATGGATATCTCATATAAGGTCAGTTCAGTGAACTTGTTCTCTAGCAAGTACTCACACATTTGCTTAAGTATTTCTATACTTTAATTTATAAGATTGGCTACTTCATTCATGAAAGAAAAATATAACTTGTGCTAGTCTTTTGATTTCTATTAGTGTTCAATCTCAATATAATAATGATTATGAACAATTTAGAGATAATACATGAATGAAATATGAATATCATAATTAAGATCTCATCATGATTTTATTTGCAATATATATTTATCTGATATACTTTATTATATACATTTAGATATGTATAACATAAATAATGCTTCCAAATCATTGTCACTAAATTATAATTAACTAATTGACTCTAGGACACAAATCAGCAAATACTTAGTACGTTTCCAAAAAGCAAATAATGCAATCAACAAACCCATGATTTTCAATAAAAATTGAAGAAAGTAATGATCACTTGTTTAACTGATATTCGTTGGGATGTTTTTCACCCACTAATAATTGGTAATGTATCCACCGTACTGTTTACCTTCAATTATAAATTAATGATCAGATGTTTAACTTTTCAGCCATTGGTAATATATCCACCGTACTTTAACATGACGATTTATACCTACAATCACCGTAGAGCCACCACAGCCCGCCATATCATCTTCTCCAGGTTGCAACATTTTCATATCTCTACCTCTTCCACTTTCGTTATTCCACTTTGCAGATACTAACGTCGTCTGCCAGTGTCTTCGTCGCCAGCTAGTAAGCGGAGCTTGAAGATCATATCATGTTCATATTACTTACAGAGTTTTCATATTAAGATTTTGGCTTAACCGTCAGTTTGGCTGTTTGCTTTTGGAGGTCGCAAAACCGGACTAGAAAAAGAAAGGAGAAAGAGACATGAGCTAGTCCATAAAACTTACTATACTTCATACAAGCCTGGATTTGATGATTTTACATTAATCAACAAGTATAGAATTATAGATTAGTTAGATGAGTCAACCTTCAGAATTCTCTATCACAATAGGTTTGATCCAACGAACGATCAGCTGCCTTTTTTAGTCAAAAATTCTGAACTTGATCAACTTCCGTATCCTCTTAGAACATAGCAGGGTTTGGTGGTTTGCTTCGGGATGTGCTCTTGAGTTTACTACAAGTATAGTTGGGGAACTTCAGGCGATTCGGTATGGTCTTCAGCTTGCTTGGAGCTCTGGATATAGACATCTTCTTGTGGCATTTGACTCTTCTGAGGCTATCAATCTTATTCTCGACTCTTCGAATGGTTTCCATCCTCTTCTGCCTATTATTGCGGATATTCGGGAGCTTTTAGGCTGACAATGGTGCTGCTCCATTCGTCATGTTCTTCGGGAAGGCAATCGGTGCGCCGATATTCTTGCCAAACTGGGGTCCTCATGCAATGATCATTGGGTGGTTTGGCCCACTCCGCTTTTGGGGTTTCGAGAGATTTTCCACAGCGATCAGTGCTCAGTTGCATTCTTGAGGAATTAGTGTTCTCCTCATCCTCCTTATAAAAAAAAATAGCAATCCAAGTAATGCTTACTTATCTAGTAATTCAATTAGGTAGGACTTCTCACGGCAATGATAATCCCAAATCCCAGAACACGCATTTGATTAGAACTGCGAGTTAGGTAACGATACAAAATTTAATTTCAACAACCTCTCCTCTTTTCTTATTTACGATTTTGGTGGCGAGGAGCGTGCTTACTCTTTCTCAAATGTCTTTTTTTAAGATGACATCAATGTCGGCTTTTAAGGTCGTGTTTGAAATAGAGTACAAGCAACACCATAAGGTTAATCAATAGATCTAGTACATCAATGTCGGCTAGTCCATAAGGTCGTGTTTGTCAATAATATAAATCAATATATTATTGACAAATATATTAATGATTTATAAATCCTCATGTTAATCTTTTTTAAACGCTTTAACATAAACTCACAATATTGCCACAATTAATAAAAAGGAATACAAATAGTTGATTCCATATCTATATACGCATATAAAACTTGGACCTGACTTGATGGTTTATAGGTTATAGTCATTCCCTCACATCATTATAAAAATTATTATTTTTAATTAATTAATATTATGTATAGAGTTTAACCAGCGAATTACGTAATACAGTTCATGAAATTTAATGATTTTATTATTATAAATAATAAAAATATTGTTATAAAATATAAAATTTTATAATAATCACTTCATATATCATTTTTTTATAACTCAGGTTTCGGGCTTCGCCCGACTATCCTAGAACCTATGAGCCACCTACTCAAACTCATAGATAGGTAAATCTGGGTCTGATCCTAGATAGTATCAGAGGTACTTGCTCTGAAAGATAGGCTACCACCAAGAGGATTACATCACCTTAAATAAAGGCTGCTCCTCCCAAGACTCGAACCAACAACCTTATACAGTAAAACCTCAATAAATTAATATTGTTGGGATCATGATATTTATTATTTTATAGAGAAATTAATCAACCGATAAATTAATATTTATTAATTTAAAGAGATTTTTGTAATTGATTGAAGTTAAATTGGATTACATCAAAAAGCATTATATCTTAGAAAAATCCATGTTTCATATTAATTGAATGAATCTAACTAATAAATAATGTTCATTGTTTCTTAATAATTAAGTATTATTCATTGTATTTTTACTAAAAACATTCAATGTACATATGTACGTATGATGGAGATAGAAAATACTTTATAAACAAGATAGAAATTTTTTTGAAACCACACCCAACAATGGCTCCTCATCTAAAAGGTGTCACAAAATCAATAATGACGGATCAAATACGCAAAGAATTATATGAGTACAAAAGAGATTATTCGACATGCACTCAAAAAGATTTGCGATTATGTCTTGAAGAAAAGTTTCATTTGAAAGTTAGTCAAGGTACAATCTCAAACACACTCAAACGATTGGTTAAGTATCTTTCGGCCAACTTAGAAAAAGGAAGGGATATCAAGCGGCACAAACCAACAAAATTTCTAGACATGGAGAAGGTTGTTTATGAGTGGTTTCTCTAGTACCAAGATCATGTGAATATGACCGAAGAGCTAACTTTGGAGAAGACAAGAGATACAATGAAACTTCTATAAACTCAACAAGATTTTGAGCACAAATTTTCTTAACGTTGGCTTGAGAAATTCAAGCTCCAACACGGTATTAAGTCATTCGTCATTTCGGAGAGAGTGGTTCGGTTGATATACAAGACATGGAGAAGCAATTAGAGTCTATAAGGGAAAAAATAGATAAGTTTCCTATGAAAGATGTTTTTAATATGGATGGTTTGTTTTACAGGTTACAAGCTGATCATTCTCTTGTTACAAAGCAACTTGAAGGAAGAAAACAAGTCAAAGAAAGGCTAACAGTTGTTATTTGTTGCAATGAGGATGGCTTTGAAAAAATCCCTTTATGGATTATTGGAAAATATGCAAAGCCACGTTGCTTCAAAAATGTCAACATGAATAGCTTGAATTGTCACTACCATGCCAACAAAAGAGCTTGGATGACAAGTGTGCTCTTTGATGAACATATCTGTTGGTTTGATAAAAAATGCATGGTAGAAGAATTTTATTTGTGGTAGATAATTATCCAACACATCCAAGATGTGAAGGGTTACATAATGTTGAGTTGTTCTTCTTGCCACCCAACATGACGTCAAAAATTCAATCTTGTGATGCTGGAATAATAAGAGCTTTCAAGGTGCACTATCATAGGAGATTTTACCGTAGGATTTTAGAAGGCTATGAGTTGGGACAATCTGATCCAGGTAAGATTGATGTTTTGGATGCTATCAATCTTCCAGTCTCGGCTTGGATAGTTAATGTTCAGCAAGAGACAATAGCAAATCATTTTCGACACTGCAAAATTCATTCAGGGGATGAAGTCTCAAGGAATTTAGATGAACCCACTTGTGAAAACGACATTCATGAACTTGAGCTCATGATTAATGATCTCAGCTATCACAATAAAATAGATATCAATAGCCTATTGGATTACCCGGATGAAAATAATACATGTTCAGAGGTCTAGAGTTTAGAAGAAATTGTGGCTACTATCTTTGAAAATAATGTTGATGATGAAGTTGAAGATGATACAGTACCTTTGGAACCAATTACGCGTAACGAAGCACTTATAGTGTCTAGAACTCTTCACAATTTTTTGGTGCAGTTCAAGAATACAACATCAGAAATTTTGGATGCAATAATAAAAGTTAGAGATGATCTCTAACTAGACTTAAATTTTAAGAAAAAACAAAGAACACTATAATCATATATCACTAAACTGTCTTAGTTATATTTGTATAAGTTTATATAATTATTAATTTATGATATTAATGGGACCTTATATTTACATAGGGATATTTTGAAAATATATTATCTTATTATCTTATCAAAATTTGTTAAATTTTCAACTGATCCAAGTCAGGACCGAATAAAAAATTATCTTAGATAATTTATTAATTTACCGAGTATCAATTTAAAAAAATTCTGCTGCATATTTTGGGCTAATTATTTTCCTCTCTACAAGCCAGTTCATTCCCTTACCTCATCCGCTATTCGACCCACAGCAGAGACCTAACAAGGGTTCATTTCCCACAGAGAATCGATTCCCTGTCTCTGCAACATTGTGGATAACAATTTGATATTTTGAAACTTTTGTTATTGCTAAATCATCGTCGTGCTTTGAGTATATAAAACTTTTTTTTAAAAGAGAGACAAATAAATTTTTTTGCTAAAAGTATTCTCAACAATGAAGAATTAATCTTATTTTAATCAGTAGCAATTCTAAACTCTAGTAAAATTTTGATCTTATCCTCATTTGCCGTTACTCGTTTCCCTTCTCCTCTCTGTACACCACCTTTATTCCCTACGTCCAATACCTTTCTTCTGATTCTTCTTACTAAAATCTACTGCCTCCATGTATGTTTGCCAACACAAACGTTGGCCTGTCAATTTATCTGGATTTTCTCCTCTTACAACAGAGGATTTGGTGGAAGAATGCAGATAGGACATCAATCATAAAGGTTGTTTGATCCTTTTCAGCATCAGTTTGTCTCGTTGTTTTACAAATCACATCTATCACTAGCTCTACTTCACAATATCTTCGGGTCTGAGAGGACGTCTCAAAATTTAGAACCCAGACAATTTATATCTATATTTAAATGAAGAATCTTGCAAAATCTCTTCCATTGGCATTGTAGATGAGAGCCTTGGATATTTCACTTTTTCATTGGCACACTAGATGAGAGTCTTGGGTATTTCACTTGCAATGTAGTTAGGGATTCAAATCCCACTAAACACCATTTAGTCTGTTTTGTTGCTTAATTTGTCAAATAACAATTCTAACATTTCTTATGATTGAATTAATAATTAAAAGTTTTTTTTAACTGAAACCATGTTTGTAGTTTAACTGAGAGCGTGCTAGAAAACAAAATCTTTAACCCTTCTATAATTACAAATAAAATGTGTTATTTTTTAATTATTATACCATATTACATATTATTGATTCATAAAATTTGTAATCGTGAAATTCCCATTCTGAATTTTTATAAATAAAGATTATTCATATTTTCTTTTTGCTATAAATTTAGTTAATAAAATTTTTTTTATAAATTTTATTTTTTTTAATGATATTGTATTCAAATATCATTTTGGTATTGTGACTTCATAATATGAAAAAGAGATTATGAGAATAAATTTTGAATTGGTTTTAATTTATGTCTTTAATTGTTATTTTAATATTATAATTTTATATCTTTTTTTGGTAAAATAATTATAGATCTTTTATCCTATCGAAAACATGATAACTTCTTAATGGAATAATTTTGATAAAAATTAATTATTTCCTTCAAATAGTTTTCAATGTTAAATTCACTTCAATTTTATACTTGGAAGATCCTTACAGAAAATCAACGTTTTTTTTTTGGTCAAAAGAAAATCAAAGTTGACTGATGAGAAATATGTTCGTGTCCAAATCAGCTCTGCTTATTAAACATTCTTTAAAAGATAAATGGCATATTATCATATATACTTGGTCACGGGCAAAAACCTGTGGTGGTGGTCAATTCGCAAGGCATTAATTATTGTTTATAAAACAACGAGATTGGTGGACTCACGCGTCATCTCATCTGGGAAACAAGATCCTTTATCTAATTTTATAGTGTCTTATCGTGTTTAGTGAATCTCAAGTATTTATTTATGCGGGTTCTACGTTTATTTATGTAGAATTTACACGGGACCGGTATAAATAAATGGCTGAGATTCACTGAACACGATAAGACACTATAAAACTGGACAGAAGATCTGGACTCCTCATCTGAAAGTCCTGGAAGGCTGGGAAGCTGGGGGCTGATCCTCAAGCTTAAGAGCCCAGTTTTAACCTTGTCTCAGTGTATCTTAATTTTTTATTTATATGAGAAGATACATTGAGACAGAATTAGTGCTGAATTCTTAGGCTAGAAGATTTGAGGGGTCGGAAGCCTAACAAAAAGTTTCAGAAATATGTCTAAGCCCTGACTCAAATCTCTAACTTTGAGGACTTCAAAAACTCCTCAATAAAAACTTCTCAAATCTTCTGTGCCAATAACTCTAACCCAACCTTGTGTCACTTTATTCTAATTATTTATTTATATAAGATCCACGACGACTAGAATAAAATGCCATATAGTTAAGTCAAAGGTGCTGGCACATCAGATCACATCCCCGGTAAAAAAGGTACGTCAAGAGTTTCATTGCCACTTTCTTTAATTACGCACTTTTCTTTGCCATCATTGTCACTTTTCTTACTGGGGCACCTTTCTTTTGCCGTCATTGTCACTTTCTTCAATGGGGCACCTTTCTTTTGCAGTCATTGTCACTTTCTTTAACGGGGCACCTTTCTTTCATAATGCACGACCATTATTTCTGTTAATTGATTATGCAAAAATTAAGAAAAATTCTCCTTCCTACCTGGTTGTTTTCATGTATTCTCTCTCCGTTCATCCAAACACGTGGACAGCGCTATATTCGGTGAAAATTGTTAGAAATCTTGGTTACGTTGGAAAGAGTGAGTGTATTTTTTAAAAAGAATAAATAAAATAAATACAGAATATTAAACGTGATTTACTCTTAATTTTAGGCTATATCTACGGATAAAACTTAAAATATTTCATAAACTATTACAAATAATAGATGTACAAAGATAAAATTAAAATAGTGCCTCACAAGGTGTTTCTTAACATAAAAATACTAATTTCATTATTTTGTCACTCACCAACTCTTTAGAAATATATTTCTTAACTTCATAGCAAAACAATGCTCTTATTTTGCTTTCTGTTTTTTGTTGTATATTTTTCCGAAGCAGGGCTCTGCCGCGTGACAGTTGTCTTCTTCCTTTTATTCAACAAAAGCAGTATCGGTGTTGCAATTGTGGACACGAAGTCCTTCCATGTGAGAGGGATCCATATTCAACAAATCTCCCTCTCTTGATTACATAGAGGGCTCTATCAAGCTTGCTACTGATCGACAGTACTCAAACTTCCCTTTTGGTAGAATCTTAGTTAACGTGTCTGATCTAGTGATATCTCACATCAACGTATTTTGATCGTGAGTGAAACGAGGCATTCTTACCAAGATGAAATGCACTCCGACTGTCACAAAATAGCTGATATTATTCTTACTTGATACCAAGTTCATTAAAGAACTTCTTCATGTATAACAACCCTTACAGGCTTCCGTTGCTGCAATAATCTTTGTTTCAGTTGCAGAAAGTGCAACACACTTCTATAACTTTGATTGTCATGCCACAGCTCCCCCTGCAAAATTAATCAAGTAACCTAATATAGACTTTCTCGAGTTAACTTCTACAGCCATAGCTGCATATGTGTAACTAGCTAACACAGGTTCTGTTCAGCAGTTGAAAGTTTGATGTATGTCATGGATTGTACACGGCCAGATATTGGTCACGTAGTTGGAATCGTGAGTTGTTTTCTTTCAAATCCTGGAAAGGAACATTGGGCTGCAGTAAAGTGCATTCTCAGGTATCTTCGAGGGTTATCTAAAATATGCTTATGTTTTGGAAGAGCAGAACCTATGTTAGCTAGTTACACAGATGCTGATATGACTGGAGATGTTGACTCGAGAAAGTCTACATCAGGTTACTTGATTACTTTTAAAGGGAGCGCTGTAGCATGGCAGTCAAAGTTACAGAAGTGCGTTGCACTTTCTACAACTAAATCGAAGTTTATTGCAGCAACGAAAGCTTGTAAGAAGTTGTTATAGATGAAGAAGTTCTTTAATAAACTTGATATCAAACAAGAAAAGTATCGGCTATTTTGTAACAATCAAAGCGCTATTCACCTTAGTAAGAATGTTTCGTTTCACTCACGATCAAAATATGTTGATGTAAGATATTACTGGATTAGAGATGTGATGGAGACGAAATAATTATAGTTAGAAAAGATCTATACTAATGAAAATGGATAAGATATGTTAACTAAGATTCTACTAAAAGGGAAGTTCGAGTACTGTCGATCAATAGCAGGCTTGATAGAGCCCTCCATGTAATCCGGAGGCAGAGATTTGTTGGGTATGGGTCCCTCTCACATAGAGGGACTCCATGTCCAGCACCGAAATCTGTGCCGCATGTTGCTTTTGTTGAATAAATGGAAGAAGGCAACTGCAAAGGCAGTTGTCTCAAGTGGTGGAGTCTGCTTCAAAAAAATATACAACAGAAAAAAAAAAAAGAGAGCAAAATCAGAGTATTGTTTTGCTTTAAAGTTAGGAAATATATTCTTAAAGAGTTTGTGAGTGACAAAATAATAAGGTTAGTATTTTTAGGTTAGGAAACACTTTGTAAGCCGTTATTTTGGTTTTATCTCTGTATACGTACTATTTGTAATAGTGAAAAAAATATTATGAGTTTTGTCCGTAGACGTAGTCCAAAGTTAAAGATAAACCACGTTAAATATTCTGTGTCCATTTTACTCATTTTATTTTTCCTTTTTAAAAAATACACCTACTGCGTTCAAGAGGTTCTCCTTCCTACAGACACAACAGATTATGGGTGTACAATCTTAAAATGTTTTTTTAGATAGAAATTTTTTTTTTAAAAAATAGTGAACACAAGTATACGAATATTTTGTTTATGTTGCTTTTGCACCACAGATCGTCAACTATATCTCTTTTATTAGTCAAGGAACTTTCGATATTTGTGCAAATTTATCTAGCCACTTTCATTCATTTTCAATTTATAGTAGTTCTTGATGATTAATTCTTGTGTAATTGACACCTTAATATTTTTAAAGAAGTATAAATAAATCTTTGTCATTCTCCATGATATTATATTATAATTTAATGTTTTTAAAACCATATTAACAATATTTTAAAATATAACGATAATAAATTTTGTTGATTTCTAATATTTAAATTTTAATTTATCTTTGTGACATCATACTTGAATAATTTGAACTCATTAATTATGTGATCTTAAAAAAATTTAGATATTAATTAAATTTTTAATTTTTAATTTAATATTCTACAAAAGGTTTAACTAAACTACTTTTGTAATATATTTAGAGTGCAATGATTATTGTTCTAATAATATTAAAATATAAAGTAATAAAAAATAACAGTAAAAATTTGTTTAATCGTTTTGTAAAATATGGAATATGCTTACTATAAATGCATGTTTAACTTGGTCACTTTACATCAGTTTTTTTAGTTATTATATTCAGCTATGTGAATTCAAGTTCCACGTGTGGAATCTTCATGTTCATGTACGTGTATGACTGGATAAAAGGGCATAATATTCACATTTATATTTAAAATTAATATAAAATTCAAATTTATAAGACTGAGATGGGAACATAATTGTTATGGAAAAAGATTATGTCCTACATTACATTACAAGATAAAGATTATAAACTGCAAGAGAAGATGTTGACGTTTTTACGGATCTTTAAAAGTTTACCATGGAATGCTACTTAAGATTTTGCCATTTTGAGACACCTAACTACAACACATTTATTATTTAGCGTATTTTTATTTTGTTGCCTTGTTCCAAAATATCTCCTAACATTTGTACTTACGACATACCTGTGAGCATCCCATTCCAACTTTATAATGCTGATCAAGCAAGGATGCTTCAATTATCAGCTGAGCTGTAGGCTATGTTGATTTTTTGTCGTTTTGTGATTATTTCGTGAAACCTATAGATGCAATGGAATTCACCCATTGATGAGTCTGCATCAACTGTCTATTTTCAGCATACGTCATTGGACGCATCTATATTTATTTGTCCGCACCCTCCTGTCGTAGAAGCAATCACTTGGAATGAATCCAACGATATTTTCATGTACCGCTTGTTGATTTATCCAAAAATATTTATTATTGGAAAATTACGAAAATTTCCAGTAAGGTGAAACAACTTTTTTTATTGGAAAAAAGGTTTGAGGTCCTTGCAAAAAGTTCAAAAAGTCCCACATCAGGAATAAATCCGACTATAGATAGGAATCATGGTGGGGAGGTCTCTAGTGGAGAATTCTCCATCAATGGCTGGCTAAAGGACAAAATTAAGGAAAAAAAATCAAAAAAACATTAAGGAAGAGAAGAAAGCTGGTAGATCCAGTAAAATATATCAAATAGATAAGATGTTGGAAGTCTATAACACAAATAAAAAATCAATCAAAGATAAAAAAAGCAAAACAATCTTTAAGTTTAACAAACAAATTAGTATGAGATTAAAAAATATAGTATCAAAGCAAATATCAAAGTTTACGATAAAAATCTCCAAGTATGTCGTGAGCCAAACTAATAAATAAATTCACTAATTTCGAATAAAGATTTACAAAATTTAATATTTTATCTCATAATTACAACTTATCGCACCAAATTTTAGGATTGAAATCAAAGTTTATATATTAATCAACAAATACTCAAACTAACTTCAAAATAATAAGAAATGACGAGAGTACTTTTTAACTTGCTCTCTCTCTATTGTTTTGGTTGTTCTTTATCATCAAACTTACATTTTTTTTCTCTTTTATATTGTGAACTAGGTTTTCTATACTTTATAAGGTCACATACAATATTATGTAAGTGACTATGTTTCTTACAAGATTATCACACAGACACACACAGTAGTGTATATTATGAATATGGGCGCACGCACAAACACATGCACGTCCTTCAGCAGACGGTTCTAGAGATTTACACTTAGTTCAGTCGGATTCTACCGGGGCTGGACATTGTTGCTCAGATCCATAATTCTGTATGACTTCAGCTGAAGAATACCTGTAAAACAAACAAAGACACGTCGGGGATTGGTTCCCGGAAGGCCCATCTGACGTTCAAGTTAGTCTTTTTTAGAAACTAGGGTTGTTCTCTCCCCTCCGTATCATGACAGAATAGTACCTTATATATGGAATAAACGCTAGGTTTAGGTCTTTACGTAGATCTTTATGTTTGTATGGGAGACTAACGCCTGATGGGCCGTGGACATGTGGAGATGAGCTTGGGCCTAGCACAGCCGACCCGACCAATACTATTAATCCACTTGACTATGTAAGTAGAGGACACGGGTTTATTTGTTCAAATAAACTTGATTTAACTGGCACTCATCTTGTTTTAACTCGTTTGTCATCTCCATAAATCGTAAAAGTGTTAATGATCACCAAAGTCTTAAAATAGAGCTAAACAGTCAACAAGAAACACTTAGAAAGATATTGATTCATATTTATACTCAAACGGCCTCATGCTTATTTATAGTCACTCTTCGTGCTGTGCGACAACGCCTTCACCGAAATGTTGTGCGACAGTTAATGAAGAAGCTTCGCCAATGCCCTCCTCCAAAGGGACGACTTTTCTCGACCTAAGCTTACTTCCTGCATTCAGGTCAAATATCGCCACCAAGGACCTTTTCCAATTGAGCCAGATTCATTCTAGGACTAGACCACCTTTCTTCCTTCACTCGTACCGTTGAATATTTCAAGCTTACAAGTGTGGATCATCGCCATTGTAGGAAATTTCAAGATTTTCTGTATATATTCGAAGTGTTTTTAAAATGACTCTTTAGATTACCTAACGTGAAGACTTCATTATATACCAAACAATTTTTGCCAATCCGATTTTCTAATTTCAGTTTTAGCTTTAGCCTTTTACAATATTTTAGGATGTCTTGGTAAGCAAACCATTAAGACGGGCAGTCGAATAAGAGCAATTTCTGATCATATTTTTTGTTAACGAATAATGGAGATTACTATGTAAAATAGACAATAGTGATATCAATAACTATGTAAAATAAAGATAAGTTTTTTGTCAATAAAGATAGGTTTTGTGGTGAGCATTAAAAGAGTGCTTAATAATTATGTGGAGCTCTTTTTTTTTTTTCGAACTGACTAATTGATTATCTTTTTTTGTTTAATTCTCTTCTTTTATTGTTTAATTCTCATCTTTCGTTGTTATTCTATATTTTACACCAAATCTCTATTCACTCTTACATATTGTCTGTTTTTCTTTCTTATATGACAGAAGAACTGTAATTGGTGCGTATTTATTGATTGAGTCTATACTAAATAAACATTTGAAACATTTATTAATCGATTCAGTTGGTGGGTAGTGAATTCTAATGCAAAGTACACCCACCCAAAGCTATAAAATATTTGTATGTAAGTCTTTAAACACTCTTCTTCCTAGCGGCCTTTATTCGAAAACGCGATCCTCTAATTTCTAATACTAAAAATGTTGCGAAAACTCGGGTTAATTTATACCAATAATAACAAATTTACCTTTAATGCTATCGTCTAGGTGAATAGAGTGTGAATGATTATACTGAAAAATCTCATCAGGTAAATTCTTAGGAAAGACTGAAGGGGTCATAAACGGTCCCGTTTAAAATTTAACCTGCTAGATAAAATTTTCCTATACATGTAATTTAATAGCAATAATTCACTACAACTGTATCCAACAATAGCTATTAAATAGAGAAATAAAGAACAACAGAATTTAATAAAGTTCAGCTAATTATGTCTACTTCCTCAGACATTACTAAATTGATATTTAACTTATTTTGAAGCAAAAGATTACAAATGGAAAAAACTAGGATCATTAACAAGATGAAGGAACCCTCATTTTAAAACTTAAGGAGACTCTCCCATCTTCACAATTTTCTAATTTGGGATATCAAAATATATCACAAGTCAACAATTCTCCACCTTGACATATTTCCCAAATCTTTTTTCTAAAAATCCTTTTGCAAATGAAACTATCTTCAGTAGTGTCTCCAATTGCTATCAAAATTTCTAAATGTTAATCACGTCCAAATAGTGTTTGAACTTGACTACAGTCACTACTTTTGTCATCGTATCTACAGGATTTTCAGACATTAGGAGTTTTTGGAGTATTATTCCACTGTCTTCTAGAATCTCTTGGACAAAATGAAAGCAAATGTCGATGTGCTTTGTCATTACGGGATAAACTTGGTTCTTTGCTAAATGAATAGCGCTCTGACTAGCAAAATGTACTTTGACATGCATCTATTCAATTCCCAATTCATCAAGCAATCCTTAAAGCCAAATTGCTTCCTTCACAGCCTCTATAGCTGCCATATACTCTGCCTCTGTAGTTGACAAAGCAAATGTTTATTGTAAGGTAAACCTCCAACTGACTGATCCTTTTGCAAGAGTAAACACATAGTCAGTAGTTGATCGACGTTTATCTAGATCACCATTATAGTCGGAATCATAATATTCAACTACGCAATGATCACCATTCTCATCTCGCTCAAACATCAATCCAATATCTATGGTATTTCGGATGTACCGCAGAATCCATTTCACAGTTTGTCAATACTCCTTACCTGGATCATATATATACCTGCTCACGATTCCTACTGCTTGTGAAATGTCAGGCCTTGTACACATCATCGCATACATCAAGCTACCAACCGCATTTGCATATGGTACTTTTGTCATGTACTCTCATTATGCATCTTTCTATGGAGATAAGGATGCACTGAGCTTTATATAAGGAGCGAGTAGAGAACTAACAGGTTTTGAATTTTCATTCATGCAAAAAAATTATAGTGCCTTTCCAAATATTACTTTTGAGTCAAACACAGTCTCTTTAAGTTGAGAATTTCCTTAGCTACACCCAAATCATTCATTTCAAACTCCTGATTCAACTAAATATTTAATCTCTCAATTTCTCTTTGATTCTTTGAAGCTATCAGCATATTATCAACATATAGGATAAGATAGTTGTAGGATCCATCTTGTTGCTTGTGCAAATATACATAGTGATCCTATTTGCTTCTTGTGTACCTTTGCCTCATCATGAACTTATCAAATTGTTTGTACGATTATCTCAAATATTTCTTCAATCCATATAATGATTTCTCGAATCTGCATACCATATTCTCCTAACCATCAACCTTGAATCCCTCAGGCTTATTCATATAGATTTCCTCTTCCAAATCTCAATGTAAAAATGCAATCTTTACATCCAACTGCATTAGCTTTAAGTTCAATTGTGCTACCAAGGCCAATAAAACTCTAATGGAGGAATGTTTCACAACTAGAGAAAAAACTTTATTATAATCAATTCCTTCCATTTGAGCGTATCTTTTAGCCACCAGTCTTGCCTTGTAGCGGACATCATTATTGTCAGGAAATCCTTTTTTCTTTGCATATACCCATTTACATCCAATTACCTTCTTTCCTTCCAGTAAACTAGCCAGTTTCCACGTCTGATTCTTATGAAAGGATTGCATTTCTTCATTCATGACTATCCTCCACTTATCTGTTTCAAAACTTTGGACCGCTTCATGATAAATGGTAAGAGTTTCATCATTTGTAATTAGATATGTGTAAGCCACCTTGTCATCGTAGTGATTAGGTCTTTGAATTCTTCATTTTGGCCTACTTAATGCAATAGATTCATGTTGTTGTTGTGGAGGTTCTTGAGTTTAAACCGCTTCTTCATTCAACTCCTCTTCTACTATAGGAGTTTCTTCATCTACTTCATCATTCGTTCTATAGGAGTTTCTTCATCTACTTCATCATTTGTTAATGGGTTTATAATCCTTCTTGCAAACTCCACCTATTTCGGAGCACACTTTACTTGTTGTAGAGTACCATCAGTCTGCCGATCAGCTTCATTTATCACCTTTTTCATAATGTAGACTCATCAAAGGTGACGTCTCTACTAAAGATTATCTTTCTAGTCTCTGGACACCAAAGACGATATCCTTTCACACTACAAGTGATCCCTATGAAAATTGCTTTCTTTGTGCATGGATCCAACTTTGACTCCTTAATATGATAGTATGCAATGGAACCAAACACATGTAAGGAATCATAATTTGTAGTAGATTTTCCAAACCATTTTTCAAAGATGTTTTACCACCAATAACAGTTGATGGAAGGCGATTGATGAGATGACATGCATATGTAACAACCTCAACGCAAAATTCTCTGCCCATCCTAACATTGGACATCATACACCAAACCTTCTATAACCACGTCTAGTTCATACGTTTTACCACCCCATTTTGTTGTGGTGTATCCCTAACTATGAAGTGTCTGAAAATACCTTCATCTTCGCAGACTTTGAAGAATGAATCACTCATGTACTCCCTACCATTATTTGTATGGAGACGCTTGATCCTTTTGCCTATTTGAGTTTCCACCATCTTCTTCCATTTAAAGAAAACTCCCAACACTTCATCCTTAGTCTTCATAGTATACACCCATACTCTTCGGGAAATATCATCAACAAAGGTCACATAATAGTATTTTCCTCACAAAGAAGCTATTTTGGAAGGTCCCTATATATTAGAGTAAACATAATCCAAAATATCCTTTGTATCATGGATTGCAGTGATGAATTTCACTCTTGTCTGCTTCCCTTTGACATAATGCTCACTGAAGTCTAATTTATAGGCCCAAATTTCTTTCAACAATCCTTGATTTACTAATACCTTCAAGGATTTTTTACCTGCATGTCCCAAGCGCATATGCCATAACCTGGTTGCTTTTAGCTCTTGATCATCATTAGCAGCTACTGTTGTTGTTCTAATAGGTACATTACCTTAGTACTAATACAGGTTATTATTTCTTCGAATTTCTTTTATTACTACAAGTGTACCAGAGATGACTTTCATTACTCCATTTGCTATATTTATACTGCATCCCTTTGATTCTAAGACTTGCACATAAATGAGATTCTTCGTTAAACTTAGCACGTATCTGACATCTATCAAGGTCCTGATTGTTTCGTCGTGATTCCTTAAGAAAATTGAACCAATCTCATTTGTAGTGCAGGGATTATCATTTGCTGTGTAGACAACTCCACCTTTTAGCTCTTTAAAATCAAAGAACCAACCCCGATTAGGACACATGTGATGGCTATAGTCTGAATCGAGCAGCCATAGACTAAAAAAGCTTATTAAGGATGTAACATCTAATAAAAGATCTGAGCCTAGATCTTCATTTTCAGTAAAATTCGAATTTGCAACAACCTTTTTTTTTATTAGGTATGTTTTTATTATCCAACTTTGGACAATCCTTTTTCCCGACAAAAGGCACATTCATCTTTACTTAATTTGAGCCTCGACTTTGATCTCCCTTTTTTTCCTTTAGTCTGGCTCTGTGAACGGCCTCTGATTCCTAAAGCTTCTGCTACTCCACTTGTACGTTCTTCCTTTGTTGTAACACCCCACTTCTGCAAGACCTGAACCCGATATCGGTGGTGATATCCGAGTCCGTGCCCTCGAAGGTGGCGTGCTAGAGCACTCAATCGGTCAAAAGTTGGTATAATTTTACATATTTTTTTTAAAAACGAATGCAAAAATCAAAAATCAAAAATTGGGGCCCACCTTTATTCAGAAACATTTTACTTACAAGAATTGCCAACATTTTTCAAATATCAGAATTTCGATTAGCCCAATCTAGAAACAAAACATATTACACTTTGATCAATTCCTTTTGCAAAACCTTTTTCCAATCGGAAAGTTATACACAACAAATATACTCAAATATATCAAATACAATAATTTGCAGAAAATACAAGTTTGTACAACGTAATTAAATGCAAAATGCAGACGCAACTGATCCCGACCTCTTCCTTCATTCACATGCAGTACGTATACTCCCGTTGCCTAACGGGGTATTCTTCTGAGTCCTGAAAAATAATTGCAAATTTTGGGTGAGTTTTTGCGAACTCAGTG
>JANITX010000210.1:54198764-54209482 GCA_027564395.1 Erythroxylum ulei
AATTCCCCGACAAGTTTACCGACCGATATTAAATTCCGTCTGTAGTTACAGACGGAATATAATGCATCGGTATATTTTTGTCGCTAACATTTTCCGCGAATATTTCCCTCCAATTTTCGCAACGGATTTTGGCACCGTCGCACTTTTCATTCAATGTTCCGACGGAATATGCTTTTCTGTCGCTATTCATAAACGATTAAGTTTCCGTCGGGAAATGTCCGTCGCTATTGATTTATTTTCTTGTAGTGTGTGTTGTAAATGATATGTTATGATATTTGAATTGTCTCGAAAAACATTTGTTATGAATTACATTTTAGGTAGTTCAAATTTTTATCGAACACCTGTTTTTTTTAAGTACTTTATACATATAGAAAAGTCACTGGAAAAGTTTTGAGCAGAATTATAATGACTAAATTTTCATGTCTAAAACACGTTTGTTAAAGAGAGGGAAAAAAAAACACTAACATTAATTGAAGGAACAATTTCATGTGTGCACCACTTTGCTTCGTGCTTATAATGGTTGGAGACAGTCTATTTTCATAAACTTCAATTGACTAACCCCTTTCTCTACATGTAGCTTTTAGTGCCTACGTTTTTTTTATATTTTGAACAATATTTCAAAATTTTAGGTCTGCATATTACTCATGGAAATAAGAAAATTAATAATTTATTGGAAATTGAAATTAGACTCATCTTCCGATTGAATTTATGAATGATCTTCATGAAAAGAAAACTATATATATTGTCATTCTTTTGAATTTTAGATGCATTAAATAAAAAGAGAGAAAAAGAACGAATTCTACGTGTTTCATTTGTGATCGTGTCATTTTTATTGCGTTCTAAGAAAGAGCATTGCCCCTTAAAACTGCATTCAAACTCAGTTTCAATGGTTATCCATTTTGATTTTCATTTTCCAAGGTTTAACAATTATTCAGTACTTATAGTCATATTTATAAACAAACTCCTAGACTTTACAGATAAAGAAAATAGAATAAAAGTTGCATGCTTCACTTGTGACTAATTTGAGCTTAATGCGGTATGAGGACGTTCACGTTTCATAATTGTAGCCTATGTTGGGATCCCGACCTTAATTTATTTAATATACATTTGAAAATAATAATCACATGTTCTATTTGTTATGGAACTCGAGTTAATTTTCACCAATAATAACAAATTCATCTCGAGTATTATTGCTTAGGTGAATAGAGTATGAAAGATTGTACTGAAAAATCATACTAAGTAAATTCTTAGGAAAGACTGGAGGGGTCACAAACGGTCCAACTTAAAATCCAACCTCCTAGACATGTAATGTAATAACACAATAATTCACTACAACTATACCCGATAATAGCTATTAAATAGACAAATAAAGAATACTAGAATTTAACGAGGTTTAGCTAATTATGTCTACTTTCTTGGACACTATTAAATTAATATTTCACTTATTTTGAAGCGAAAGATTACAAATGGAAAGAAGTTGGGATGATTAGCATGATGAAGAAACCCTCCTTTTAAAACTTAAGGAGACTCTCCCATCTTCACAATTTTCCAATATAATATATCAAAATATGGCATAAGTCAACAATTCTCCACCTTGACATATTCCCCAATATTTTTTTCTCAATATCCTCTCATAAATGAAACTATCTTCAGAAGTTTCTCCAATTGCTATCAAATTCTCAAAATGTTAAACAAGTCTAAATAGTGTTTGAACTTGACTGTAGTCACCACTTTTGTCATCATGTCTATAGGATTTTCAGAGGTTAGACTTTTCTGGAATATTATTCCACCGTCTTCCAAAATCTCTCGTACAAAATGAAAGTGAACGTCGATGTGCTTCGTCCTTGCATGATAAACTTGGTTCTTTGCTAAATGAATAGCACTCTAAGTAACACAATGTACTTTGACATGCTTCTATCCAATTTCTAATTCATCAAGCAATCCTTGAAGCCAAATTGCCTCTTTCATAGCCTCTATAGATACCATATACTCTGTCTCTGTAGTCAACAAAGCAACTGTTGACTGTAAGATAGACTTCCAACTGGCTGGCGCCTTTGTAAGAGTAAACACATAGCCAATAGTTGATCAACGTTTATCTAGATCACCAGCATAGTCAAAATCACAATATCTAACTAAGCAATGACTGCCTTTCTCATCCTACTCAAACATTAATCCAATATCTACAGTATTTAAAATGTACCACAAAATCCATTTCACAACTTGCCAATGCTCCTTGCTTAGATCATGCATATACCTGCTCATGATTCCTACACTTGTGAAATGTCAGTCCTTGTATATATCATTGCATACATCAAGCTACCAACTGCATTTGCATACAGTACTTTAGTCATGTAATCTCTTTCTGCATCTTTCTTTGGAGATAAGGATGCACTGAGCTTTATATGAGGAGTGAGCGGAGTGCTAGCAGGTTTTAACTTTTCATTCATGCCAAAACGTTGTAGTACCTTTTTCAAATATTGTTTTTTAGTCAAACATAGTCTCCCCAACTTTCTGCCTCTACTTATCTCCATGCCAAGAATTTTCTTGGCTTCACCTAGATCCTTCATTTCAAACCCCTGATTCAATTGAATCTTCATTCTCTCAATTTCTTTTTGATTCTTTAAAGCTATCAACATACAAGAGAAGATAGATGTATGACTCATCTTGTAGCTTACGCAAATATACACAATGATTATATTTGCTTCTTGTGTACCTCCGCCTCATCATAAACTTATCAAATTGTTTGTACTATTGTCTTAGAGATTGCTTTAATCTGTACGACGATTTCTCTAATCTACATACCATATTCTCCTGACCAGTAACCTTGAATCTCGCAGGCTGAGTATAGATTTCTTCTTCTAAGTCTCCATGTAAAAATGCATCATATAGATTTCTTCTTCCAAGTCTCCATGTAAAAACACAGTTTTTACATCCAATTGAACTAATTCCATATCAAACTATGCTACCAAAGCCAACAAAATTAAAATGGAGGAATGTTTTACACCTAGAGATAAAACTTCATAATAATCAATTCCCTCCATCTGAGCATAGCCTTTGGCCACCAGCCTTGCTTTGTAACGAACATTATTCTTGTTAAGAAATCCATCTTTCTTTGCAAATACCCATTTGCATCCAATTTCCTTCTTTCCCTTTGAGAGACTAGCTAGCTTCTACGTCTGATTCTTATGAAAGGAATGTATTGCTTCATTTATGGCTATCCTCTACTTATCTTCTTCTGAACTTCAGACTGCTTCTTTATAAGTGGTAGGAACATCATCAATTTTAATTAGAGATGCATAAGCCACCATATTAGCATAACAAGCAGGTACTTGAATGTTCCTTTTTGGCTTTCTCAATGCGATTGGTAATTATTGCTGTGGAGGTTCTTAGGTTGAAACCTCTTCTTCATTTGGCTCCTCTTCTACCACAGGAGTTTATGCATCTGCTTCATCATTTGTTGGGTAACAATTCTTCCTTCACCTATTTTAGAATACTATCTGTATGCTTAATATTTTCAGTTGTCGCCTTTCTTAACATGGTAGATTCATCAAAGGTAACATCCTTGCTAAAGATTATTTTCTTTAACTCTAGGCACCAAAGACAATATCATTTCACACCAGAGGTGATCCCCATGAAAATTGTTGTCTTTTCATGTGGATTCAACATTGACTTCTTAACATGATATTATGTAGTGGAACCAAACATATATAAGGAATCATAATCTGTAGCAAGTTTTCCAAACCATTTTTCCAAAGGTGTTTGACCACCAATAGCAATTGATAGAAGGCGGTTGAAGAGATGACATGCATATGTAACAACCTCAACCTAAAATTTTCTGCCCCACCCAGCATTGGATAACATACATCGAATTTTCTCCAGCAATGTTCGGTTCATACATTCTACCACCTCATTTTGTTATGGCATATCCCTGACTGTGAAATGTTTAACAATACCTTCATCTTCGCAGACTTTTAAAAATGGATCACTTCTATACTCTCCTCTATTATCTATACGAAGACGCTTGATCCTTTTACCTATTTGAGTTTCCACCATCTTCTTCCATTTGAGGAAAATTTCCAACATTTCATCTTTAGTCTTCATAGTATACACCCATACTCTTCAAGAAAAAATCATCAACAAAGGTCACATAATATTGTTTTCCTCTTAAGGAAGTTGTTTTGCAAGGTACCTACATTTCAAAGTGAACATAAACCAAAATACCCTTCGTATTATAGATTGTAGTGCTGAATTTCACTCTTGTTTGTTTCCCTTTGACACAATGCTAATAGAAGTCTAATTTGCAGGCCCGAACTCCTTTCAATAATCTTTGATTTACTAATATCTTCAAGGATTTTTTTACTTGAATGTCCTAAGCAGAAATGCCGCAACCTGGCTGTTTCTAGCTTTTGATCGTCATTAGAAGCTACTACTTTTATTCCAATAACTACATTACCTTGGTAATAATACAAGTTATTGTTTCTTCAAATTCCTTTCATTACCACAAGTGCACTAAAGATGACTTTTATTACTCCATTTGTTGCATTTATAGTGTAGCCCTTTGATTGTAGGACTCCCATAGAAATGAGATTCTTCATCAAACTTGGCATGTATTTGACATTTGTCAGAGTCTTGGTTGTTCCGTTGTGATTTCTCAAGCAAATTAAACCAATCCCATTTATGGTGCAGGGATTGTCATTTGTTGTGTAGACATCTCCACCTTCTAGCTCTGTAAAATTAGAGAACCAATCTTAATTGGGACACGTATGATGGCTACAACCTGAATCAAACAGCCATAGACTAAAAGGGCTTACTGAGGATATAAGAACCAATGAAAGATCTGAGTTTGCATCTTCACATTTAGTAACATTCGAATTTGCAACAGCCTTTTCCTTACTAGGTTTGTTTTTATTCTTCACCTTTGGAAAATCCTTTTTCCAGTGCCCTTTTTTTCGACAAAAAACACATTCATCTTTGCTTAATTTAGGCATCGACTTTGATCTCCCTTTATTTCCTTTAGTTTGGCTTTACGAACGACCTCTGACCACCAAAGCTTCTGCTACTTCACTTGTACGTTCTTCCTTTATCTTCCTTCTCAATTCATGACTGTACAAAGTAGCTATAACTTCACCAAGTGATACATCAACCTTTCCATGAAGTAGAGTAGTTTCAAGAAACTCAATCTCCTCAGGAAGGGATCCTAGTAACATCAAAGTCAATTTTTCATCTTCAAATGTCATATCCAAATTCATCAAAACAGTTACTAACTTATTAAAACTGGTGATGTGATCATTTATTATGGTACTCGAAGCATAAGATAAATGAAACAATCTCTTCTTCAGATGAAGCTTATTCTGACTGCTTTTCTTCAATAATTTTTAATCTAACGTGTTCCATAATTTAGATGTAGAAGTTTCTTTCAAGAATGCACACTTTTACTCTCTAGAAAGACACGATCGAATTGTACCACATGCCAAACGATTTATAGTCTTCCAATCTTTCTCCGCAACATCATTTGGTTTCTTTTCTTCAATGGCAATGTCAAGACCTTGCTAAAAAAGAGCATCTTGAACCTCACTTTGCCATATGTTGAAATGACCTGTGTCATAAAAAATCTTCACTACAAATCTTGCATTTGTCACAGCAGTTATTGCTATAATAGACAAGGTAGAAGCTATCGACGTAGTTAGTGTAGTCATATGTCTAATTTCTATCATCTCTGCTACAATAACTATTCAATAGTTGTCAATGCAGAATACCAATAGCCTAAGGAAAAAAATCTTTTCTAAAACATTTACTCTGATGCCAATTGTTGTAGAACTCAGGTTAAGTTCCACTAATAATAACAAATTCCTCTTGAGCACTATTATCTAGGTGAATAGAATGTGAACAATTGTACTTAAAAATCACACTAGGTAAATCCCAAGGAAAGGCTAGAGAAGTCACAAACGTTCCCACTAAAAATCAAACCTTCTAGACATAATTTTTCTAGACATGTAATTTAATAGCACAATAATTCACTACAACTATACCTGACAATAGCTATTAAATAAACAAATAAAGAACACCAGAATTTAACGAGGTTTAGCTAATTATGCCTACTTCTTTGGACACTAATAAATTAATATTTCAGTTATTTTGAAACGAAAGATTACAAATAGAAAAAAGCTAAGATAATTAACAAGATGAAGAAACCCTCCTTTTAAAACTTAAGGATACTCTCTCATTTTTACAATTTTCCAATAAGGGATATCAAAATATGTCATAAGTCAACACTATTGATCTTAAAAAAAAATCATAAATATATTTAATAAATAAAGCATGTCCATTATTTGATTTAATTTATAAGTTATTGCATATATTTAAAATATATGCTTACATTACACGTGTCCTAAAAGAAAAGAAATGTTGGATGCCAGTCAGTGATTTAAAAACCGGACCGGACCGGTCGGTTCGACCGGTGACCGGTCGGCTATCCGGTCTGGTTAACCCTAAAAAACCGGTCTCGAGTCGAACCAGTGAAAACCAGTCAATTGGACCGGTCCGGTCAGACAATTTTTTATTTTTTGTATTTTTTAATATTTTAATAATATATATAATTAAATATAATTATTGCATAATTATGACATCACACCGGTTCGATCGGTACCGATCAAACCGGTAACCAATAAGACCTCCGGTTCGATGACCGGTCCGAATTTCAAAACACTAATGCCGGTCATCTGATACTACAAAAAGAGTAGCCTTGTAAAGCTACTCTACCTAACTTAGATCGTTTCCTATGAAAATAGCAAATTAAGTGGCTTAAAAACTTGAATATTTCAATAAATTTAGAAGGCCCATTTGGACATTTATGTTTTTATCATTATGTATGTTTCTTTCTCGAAATGATCAAATATAAAGGATTTGTGAGAGATTATTAATTTACATCTTCTTCAAGTGGTCCTCATTAAAAAGTTGCAATTTTTAATTATAGAAAAGGATTTAACAATGCTTAACGTCACTTTACACTTGAAGAAGACAACATTTCAAATGTATTAAGTTAGGATTTATAGTTTTAGATTAACAAAAATTGACTGACATTGCGGGAATAATCAAAGAGAGCATTACAATATTCAATTGCTGTTTGTTAGGAAAAAGTATGATATAGAGGTAGGGAAGCAAAAGAAACAGAGAAGAGTATGAATCCTGATTCTTTGTACCCAAAAATTAGCACACGAGCGTATCATTCACGTATTTAGTTGGCAAACTCAAAAGAATGCGCGCAATCTATGAGAATTTAGTATTAGCATGTTCTCTCTGGGACCGGGAGTTATTGGCGTTATTGTTGTTTTGTTGCACCCTGGTCCTGGGTGGCTTTGAATTTTAAACAAAACAAGTTAAGTGAAGAACATACCCGCAGATACTAAGATTACTGCATCACGGAGGCAATTAATCTTTAAAATTAAAATATGAAGAAATCCATCCGTATGGTCTGGTGAGTATTCATTAGAAACAAGAATAATCTTAAGAAAAGAAAATTAGAAAGAAAGAAAGCTAAACCATAAGTGGACGTGGAAAACGACAATATCATGGGGCTAAGTTGTAAATAGGCAGAAGTTGCTCTACCCATGCCCAGGGCCAGCGCAGAGGCTGTTCATGACATGTTCTAATATTTTCCTAATTTCTGTCAACTTTTAACTTGAATCCGATTCCGCTGTTCTGCATTTGTAAGGTCTCACTTGGTTGTTATGCTTCGTCTCTGTTAGCTCTGCAAGACACAGAAACAAGATAGAAGATGAGAACTCGAAGAGGGCTTTGTCATCCTATACCCAAGAGAATAAAATTAGATGAAAGGCCTAGATCATCTCCAAAACGGAAGGTTTGTACACTGTTATAAATGGTTGAATGCATTCAAACTTGCTTGATGTTGATTCTTGACAGTCTCCGATAAAAAACAGAGATTTAAGCCGGAGGCGGCCGGAGGCCGCAACTTCTTTGAATTTTTACCAGATGACCTTGTAAAATCTATCCTCTGCAAACTTAACGCCAGCGCCACATGCCCTTCAGATTTCATCAACGTCTTGATTACGTATGTTCATTAAATATCTACATCCTTCTCTATCATTTCTGTGTTGTTTGATGATCTTATTGCTTTCATGAAACAGATGCCAGAGGTTAAACGCTTTAGGTACTCAATCACTAGTACTCGCTAAAGCCTCTCATAAAGCATTGGCTCTAAGAGCCAAAAACTGGTCTGACTTAGCTCACCGCTTCTTCAAGTTATGTGCCGATGCCGGGAATATCGAAGCCTGTTATACCCTTGGCATGGTAATAAGTTTATCTGATTACAAAACACTCCGTCTTTCTTCAATTGGTTATCTGTAAAATGGAACTCCGGCCCTTCATTATTTCACAGATTCGGTTTTACTGTTTACAAAACCGTGCAAGTGGCGCTTCTTTGATGGCCAAGGCTGCGATTGGCTCCCAAGCGCCCGCACTTTACTCGTTAGCAGTTATACAGTTCAATGGGAGTGGCGGCTCTAAGAACGACAAAGACCTCCGAGCCGGTGTTGCTCTCTGCGCTCGAGCCGCTTCTCTCGGTCACATCGACGCTTTCCGCGAGCTCGGTCACTGTCTCCAAGACGGTTACGGCGTCCGACAAAATATCGCCGAGGGACGCCGGTTTCTCGTCCAAGCTAACGCACGTGAGCTCGCAGCATTTTATCTAACCCTAGTTGTGGCCTGTCCACACGTGCCTGACTCGGTTTGAACCAACATGCGAAGAGCGACAACCACCACCACCGCCAAGCCACTGGTCATGGCTGCCCGTTGTCGAGTGATTTCGGATGTAATGTTCCGTCACCGGAGTCCCATCCAGCTGGCAGATTCATGGTCGAATGGTTCGCAGCACGTGGCGGTGTTCCGGGTCCAGGGCTCAGATTGTGTTCTCACGATGGCTGCGGCCGACCGGAGACTAGAAAGCGTGAGTTTCGTAGGTGCTCGGTGTGTGGTGCTGTGAACTACTGCTCACGCGCGTGTCAAGCGCTTGACTGGAAGCTAAAACATAAGGAGCAGTGTGCTCCGGTGGAGCGATGGCTTGAAGAGGACGGTGACGGTGTAGGGGGTGGTGAGGGTAACGATAACGTCATGGAAGATAGCTAGATAATATGGTTTGATCAGTGTTCGAGGTTAAAATCTAACGAAGAAAAGTTAAAACATCGTTATGGTCGTTGATCGAGCGGCGGTAGTTTCGTTTATCTTATGCCCCTTTTAGTTTTAGGGCTTCTCTTCCTTGTAATTTTCGTCCCTATTTTAACTTCGCTGGGGAAACAATTCGGGGGATTTTTCTTTTCTTTGGTATTGGGTTTTTGTCTGATAACGAGTAGTAGCAAAAAGAGAAATAACGCCCCTGTGCCGAGTGAAACGTCAATACAATAAAATTAGGTATCGGAGATTGAATGGAATAACCAACCCCGGCATCAATTTACATGCGCATAATGCATTTATGCGAGTAAAGATAAAAGGCTAGTTTGGATTCCATCCAATCAGCTGTTTTTTAAGCTGATTAGTTGCTAACAACATTGATTGGATAGCAGCTTTTTTGTGAGGTTATTGAAGGGAATCAGGTGAAAACGAAAACGCTGCAATATATGAGCGTTTTTGTCCAACAACTAAAATGATATGTATTAAATTTTAACTGTACCCTTTCTTATATGTATCCGCCCCTAGTAGCTAAAGAATGAGAAAAGAGCATCAAACACTTCAACCCTTGCTTAAATAAGGATATTTTTTTCACTTATTTGTGATGTCAGCCAACCTTCAATTCTTTCATCTGCGTAATTGCATAATATTTTGATGTTTAAATTGTATTTTTGATTAACTTATAATTAAGTACTACACGCATCATATTTTTGTTAGTTTTAATATAGAACAATTTCTACTAAATAAGACAACCTAGTTGAAGTTCCTAGATACCTACATTTTAGGAACATTATTTGTTCTTATAATTATTTTATGCAGTTATAGTTTAGAAATAAAATGTTGACTTTAAACGAAAATGAAAATAGAAAAAGTTGCATAAATTTCTCATAGATAAAGAAACAATCAAGGTAAACATGACTTTTCTAAAATTTAAATTCTTATTAGAATATTCAATGAAACATTAAGATATATATAATATTTTTATCCTTGTAATTTTTTTAGGCCATGTTCTCATAAGTCATTTTATACATAAACATCTCTAACAAACAGCTAATGCAATCTGCTAATCAAATTAGTTGATAAAATTAACTACCAGCTAACAGCTAATGCAATCAGTTGATTGCCAAATAGCATAGTAATTGACATTATCTCTTATTAGACGTTGAAGAAAAGTATATGAAAATACTGTTTCTCCGCGACTATTTTTAGAGGTCGGAAAAGCTAATGCTGTGTTTGGTTACCGTCCTCGGGGGTGAGGACGGATGACGAGGATACAAAAATTCTGTCCTTCGGCCTGTTTGCTTACCAAGGACAGAAATTTTTATTCCGTCCTCAGAAAACGAGGACAGAAATTTTTTTTCCTCTCAAAACTGGGGTACGAAAATTCTTGTCCTATGGACAAGAATTGGAAATGTCAAAAATAGCCTTATCTTTCCAAACCTAACATCAATAATAATATTAATTAATAATAAGTAATAATATATTAATTATTATTATTAATTAATTATTAATTAATAACATTAATATTAATAATAATA
>JANITX010000210.1:54209582-54225650 GCA_027564395.1 Erythroxylum ulei
GGCTCGTTGCCATTGGCTATAAATATATATAAGCCACTGAACTTTGCAGCTCACCCCATTACCTTTCACTCAGCAGGTGAAGAGAAAGTAGAACAACATTGATCCTTGCAAAGTTTGGCAAACACTAAGAATAGAGATTTTTGTAATTAAGTTAGTTCAGAAATTTTTGATATTTAGAATCATATTAAGCATAAGAAATCAATTGAATCATATGTATTTGTTTTTGTATTTTTGTATTTTTTGTATTTAGCCAAAGGGGTGGTTTTTGAAATGTAAAGATATTAAGAAATCAAACCTTTTGTACTATAACGAGCCTAAGTGATTACTAAAACTCTGATGTGATCCATAAGGTTTACATCTTTTGTGATTGAAATTGTTTTCAATAAATCGAGCCGTTTTGATTATCAAATTTATTGTTAAAGAAAATTTGTAATGAGATTGTTTCAGTTTATGGCTCCGAATGTTGGGCTCTGAAAGTGGGGTCTAGCAATTTAGATGCAGAAGTTTCTTTTAAGAAAGCATACTTTTACTCTCTGGAAAGACACGATCGAATTTTACCACATGCCAAATGATTTATAGTCTTATAATATTTCTCCTCAACATCATCTGTTTTCTTTTCTTCAATGGCAATGTCAAGACCTTACTGGAAAAGATCGTCTTGAACCTCATTTTTCCACATGTCAAAATGACCCATATCATTAAAAATCTCACCGCAAATCTTACATTTGTCATAGCAGTCCTTGCTAGAATAAACGAGGTAAAAGTTGTCGCCGTGGTTGGTATGGTCATATCTTTGATTTCTGTCATCTTTACTATAATTACTATTCAATAGCTGTCAATGCAAAATACCAATAACCTAAGGAAAAATCTTTTTAGTGGCGGAAGATCAGACCACGTTGTAACCAAATAGCATACTAAGAAAAAAATCTTGGCTCTGATACTAGTTGTTGCGAAAACTCAGGTTAATTTCCACCAATAACAACAAATTCAACTTTAGCACTATTGCCTAGGTGAATAGAGTGTGAACGATTATACTAAAAAGTCACACTAGGTAAATTCTTAGGAAAGACTGAAGGGGTCACAAATAGTTCCACTTAAAATCTAACCTCCTAGACAAAATTTTCTTAAATATGTAATTTAATATCACAATAATTCATTACAACTATACCCAATAATAGATATTAAATAAACAAATAAAAAACACCAGAATTTATCAAAGTTTAGCCAATTATGTCTATTTCATCGGACACTACTTAATTGATATTTCACTTATTATGAACTAAAAGATTACAAATAGAAAGAAACTAGGAACATTAATAAGATGAAGAAACCCTCCCTTTAAAAATTAAGTAACTCTCTCATCTGCACAATTTTTTCAATATGAGATATCAAATATGTCATAAGTCAACAAGAAAAATCTTTAGAAATCCCTACCAATTTGACCAACTCGAGGAGGCAACTCGCATTGATTTTTTTTATTGTTGCCTTGTCTTGCTTTATAATTTTAGGCAATTATAAACTAATTACGAAATAATCATCAATGTTTCCAGCTTTTAAAGTTCTATGAATGTTTAATGCCCTTTAAATCGTACCCTCTTTATTTTGGGTATAATTAATTTGCTACCACTTTTTCATACATTTGAATAACGTTAAAGTATCGTACTGTACTAGCTGAAAAATAGCGCGGTATCTAATTATCTTGTACTAGAATTTGGTACTGGCCGATACCTAGTAGTTTCGAAATACCAGCTAGTTACTGACTTAATTACAATTTTAGAAATTAACAAATAAATTTAAATTTAAAAAAATTTAATCCTAAACCTACTTGACCTCCCTTCTCATTTGACTCTCGTCATATGTTGCCTATGTCCCTTTACTCTCTCACTCTCATATCACTTCCCACTCTCAGCCCGTAAGGCGCCATCCACCCTTAGCTTAATGTCCCTGCTCACCAACCCGATAACTCACTACAAGAAAACAAAACATTTTGTGACGTTTAAAAAACGTCATAAAATCTCATAAAACGTTACAGAATACAATTTGCAACGTTTAAAAAAACTTCACAGAAAACACAAACATTCCGTAACATTTTAAAAAACGTCACTGAAAGATTGGTCTTTTCACGATGTTTTTTGGAACGTCACAGAAAGTCACATTCCGCAACATTTTTTAGAAATGTCGCAGAATGTGAAACATCGAGAAAAGTCACATTCTGTGATGTTTTTGGAAACATCGCAGAAAGTCACATCAAAACGTCACAGAAATTCACATTCCGCAAAGTTTTTGCAAACATTGTGGAATGTGACTTTCCGCGACGTTATTAAGACGTCACAAAATGTGACGTTTATACAAAAACATCGCAGACAGTATTATTTTTTAATCATTATTTTTTTTCATTTTTTGAAAATCATTTTAATTTAATAATTTTTTAATTTTAATAATTATTTTTTAAAATACAAATTTTTTAAATATTATTTGTTTAATAACTATTCAATATTATTTATGAATTTTATTTATTAATAATTCTTCAAATTTTTTAGTATATCACTAAAAAAAGCAATGTACAGTATGTAAGTTCAAATACTTTGTCCTATCCCAATCTCAACTCACACACAATAACAAAATGTCTTATGTTTACATGAATTTTACTGTAATTTATAATATTGTATATGCATCACAACCCTTAATAATTTTGATTAGACAAAAATTTATGAAAGTCAAGAGGTACATATAACCTAATTCAAAATTAAAATTGGCTTTTTATATTAATTTTAAAATTCTCTTAAAATCTGCATACAACAATGAAGAGAAAACAACAAAGGTTCAATTGCATAATAAGAATTTATTCATCATCGTTGTCAGTGGACTCTTCCAAAACAATATCACATTTATTCTCACTACTGCTTGTCTTTAAGTCCTCCAAATCATCATTCAAACGTTGCTTGGAATTCAATAAAACATTATTTATTACATCAAATGCAATATCATTTCGATCTAAAAACTCTAAGGAACATTCCTCGACTTCCATTGGAACTTCACCAGACTCCTCAATGTCATTTGAACCTTCTTCATTACCATGAAAAGAGATATCATACGCACGTCTAACTTCACATTCTTGCACAATCCACCAATTTGGACTGAACAACAAATCTTCCACATAAAAGACTTGCTTCTCTTGGTTTGCCAAAATAAATGGGTCATCCTTGAACCAAAACTTAGTTACGTTGATGCTTTTTACAACACTCAAAAGAATAGAAAACCTACCATCAAATCTTTTACATGACACAAACAAGGGTTGACTACTAGATGTATTTACTCTAAATGGACTTATAAAGAGAATGATAAGGTAAAAAATTCAACATGATATGGTGGATAGCTTAAAAAATCCTGAAACAAAAACCCGATTTTAAGCATGTTTGCCTGCTTTTAAGCACCAGATGCACTTATCATAAACAAAAACCCGATTTTTGCTTTTTCTAGCTACAACTTAATGGAACACAAGCGTATGCAAATTATTCCAAAGCAGCTAACAAGATAATTCTCCTCTACTTTCCCTATATATGGAGACAACACTCTCAAAGTAAACAGATAATTAAAAGCTATAAAAGGAAATAGAGCTTAAAGAACAATTCCTACCTGTACTGCCATGAGAGCCATAAGGATCAATCCATTCATGCAAATTTTCTTTAACATTACCATTCCATGCTGCTTCAAAACCAGTAAGCTCATCTTGAGATAACAAAACAATTAGTTTTCCTATTAGAGACAATCCCAAAACACATCAACTATCAATGGACATAACAAACCTTTGTCTAACTTGTGCAGAGTTTGCATGGTATCGACTTTACCCATTGCATTG
Organism: Erythroxylum ulei; assembly: GCA_027564395.1. Taxonomy (NCBI): domain Eukaryota; kingdom Viridiplantae; phylum Streptophyta; class Magnoliopsida; order Malpighiales; family Erythroxylaceae; genus Erythroxylum; species Erythroxylum ulei. The sequence continues at coordinate 54,213,442 of JANITX010000210.1, forward strand.
AGTTTCCTGGTAACTGAATGGCCCTGAAGAGGTCATAAAGAATATGCAACCCATTAGAATATCAATATCGTTTTTGAAGGTAGTAATATTGTTCATAACTCTCAACTTTCCCCTTCTTTGTTGATCTATTTGTTTTAACCTGAGCTTAAAGGGATCATTTAATCTTTTAGCATCCATGCAAACAGACATTAATCAGAACTAAGAACTGGATCACAAGATATCAACATTTGCTTCAGTAATTCAATAAGAAAATAAAAAAGGTATAAGCATATATTGCTTAATGAGTTGGTTAAATTCCACACTCAGATGCTCTTGTAGCAAACTCTTTCAAAGTCTTGCAAAGTTGAGCATATTTGAAAGAGTGCAAGGTAATAGCCACCTCCTTGTCGTGTATGCCTCTGGAGATTCTATGGGTTGCTTGGCTTGTTGTCTTGTTAGCTTCTTTGCTCTCCTCAATCAACACCTGTCACACAATCGCAAGCTTAGAACAGAGAGAGAATGCACCATAAAACCAATCAACTTAGACCAAGAAAATGCCACTGACTCCATCTGTACCCGTCCTTCTAGTTCGTGTAGTAGTGTAATATGCTCCATCTACACAACCATATGTTACTTTGGAGGTCTGAGAATTAAAACTGCGAGATTGTGGTTCTATTTGTGCTCTCCTATTATACTTACTCCCATGATTCACGACCTTACTTGTCCTTTCAACTGCATGAAGCACAAGTTTCAGTACTAAAAAAAATGTGTATGATAGACAAAAAATTAAGATTCACCCACCATCGGAGTCATCATTAAGATGCTCAACTGGTGGTTCTTTGCTTGAAGCTCTTTATGGTTGTTCTTCATGTTCCCAGCGTGTACTCCATTTTCTTCCTCACCATTAAAAGTTACTTCTTATATAACTATTGCCTTCCCCCGACCATCACATGATTCACACAATTTACAGAACTATGAGGTTGAAACCTACACGATTCTAGTCCAAAAGGGTGAGCAATGAAAGGGTCGTCAAATGGATCCTTGCCTCCAAATAAGTTGGGCATCATACTAAAGCCACTAAAATTACCAAAAGGATTGCCGATTCCATACAAATCATTTCTAACTTCTCTTTCCCTCTGCATTTTGTATTCTTTATCCCTTCAAACATCACAAACACACATAGATTATCGAAAAGCATTCCTCGCGCTAAAAAAGATTGATTACATACAAAGATTACAAGTCTTTGTGCACATTAACATTAAGAGAACGATCGATTCAAACATAATTGCATAACATTAAGTACAAACACATGAAAATTTGCAAGTCGTATCTCTCTTATCGACAAAAGTTTCTGATTCCAAACGATTGGAGAGACTTACCTAAAGAATAGAGTCAATCGCAATTCTATAACCAAAGGGTGTATCTTTCACCAATTGCCCGATACGCAGTCTTGTCTTGTGCCTGCATGCAATAAGTAACAATCATAAAACCCTAATGAAATTGATTAAAGAAATAAATCAAACTAATAGAGAAATTCACAAAACGACAAAGTTAGAGAAGGCGACAGACAGTTTATCGCGAAGGTCAGGCATGTCTTTTGGGCTACCGAGGGTGTTGACAAGACGCTGGAAGGTGAAAATGGTGGTGTTGATCTGGAAGATTCCAGAAACCACAGCCTGCGCGGCGATTTATTTATCATTGATCCTCGACGCCCTTAATGGTCGGACTACCTCCAGATCTTGTAAGCTTATTTTTCCTTTGAATTAAAATCAATTCAATTCCCCACCCTCGAGAGAAAAGGAAAAACTGAATCTAATTTCTTAAGAAAGAGAATCAAAAAGTGGGTGTGTAGGTGTCAGGGAATAAACTGAAAGAAGAACAAGGAAGGGTACCTTTAAGGCAGAGAAAAGCTAAGAACACGCCTTGTGTTTTGATGCTTTCTTTCTTTCTTACAAGTTCTCAGAGAGAAAATAAGATGAAAGAATTTAGAAAACATCGTGTATTTTAAAGCGTCGTTTTCTTGCTGAAGGCTTCAGCGACGTTTTAATCAACAAAATGTCGCAGTTTCTATTTCATGACGTTTTATTGATAAAACGTCACAAAAAATGTTACAAATGAAAACGTCGCAAAAAATTTGAACTTTTCGTGATATTTAAACACAATCTACAACATTTTATCAATAAAATGTTGAATCTCATAGTTTTGTCGCTTGTCGCACCACATACAGACTCACCACCTATTAAACCTGTGTAGACCGCATGCACCCACACCAGTCACATGCACCGTAGACGCACTGCATCACAGTCACACTAGTACCACACCGACACCGCACTTGCATCGCAGTCACACTAACACCACACAGGCACCGCACTCACATCACACTCATAATGCATTGACATTGCACCTGCACTGCCCTCGTACCTCATCTACACGCAGGCATGCTGCCACACCTGCTGACCTGCATCATTACACCATAGTCCATATGTAGACCCGGTGACTCTAGTTGCACCAGTCCACTAAACTAACTTGCATAGTTGCACCGTTATAATTTAGAAAATACAAACAATCCAAATAAACAGTAGTGTCTCTGAGAAAGGGATTCAATGAAGGCTGCAAAAAATTGCAACAAATTTTGCAGATTTGCAGAATTTTGGATTATGGAATTATGGAGTACGAATATTGAATTATTGAATTATGTTGATTGTTGATTTGAATATTGAATTGTGCATTTGTGTTCTGTAAAATACCGAATATAGCTAAATGAATATGAAATTGTAAATTTATGATGAATTGTGTATTTGTGTCTTATGACTTTGTATTGTGTAGTACATGTGTGATTATGTATGTTAAATTGTTAGTTCTTGGTGAATTTTGTCAGATGAAATTGAATTGTGTAGTATATGTGTGCTCTTGACGATGGAGTTAATTTAAGTAGGAAACTAAGAATGTTGATTAAAATTGCTGAATGAAAGATTGCTAAATTAAAGTTGAAAAATAAGATTTTAAGAATTAAGATGTAAGTAATCATATTAATTAAAATTAGTTAATTAAAGTTAAGAATTAGCTTTTTAGTAACAATGTTGATTAAAATTAGTTAAGAAAATAAAATAATGATAAGGATTATAAATTGAATTATATAAGCAAACAAAATATATTAGTTTATTGTTGAATTATATGACTACATGAAATAGGTTGTAAAATTATAGTTGTGAGTTATGGTTGAATATGTTATAATTGTGAGTGTATGTCTTTATGGTTGAATTATTTTATCATGCAAAATGAGTTATATAAGATGTATGTGCTTTTATAGTAGTTTTGAATTAAACAATACATATTTTGTTATAGTATTTGATAATGAAATTAGATATTCTTTATTTTGATATGAAGTTATTAGTTTTATTTTGATATGAAGTTATTAGTTTAATTTTGAGATATGCCTTTATTTATTTTATATATAAATGGAGGAAAGTTCAAGTACTTCTGATAATTCAGTCGCTTTAGGTATAGAAAGATTCGATGATCCAGCCTGAGCTTATGCTGGATTGATTCTTGGAATGAAGAACCATACTATTTGTTTGTATTGTAATAAGCATTTGAAAGATGAGAGAATCACCATATTAAAGAAGTATTTAGTTAGAGTCAAAGGTGATGAGGGGCCTTGTAGAAAAGTGAGCCATGATGTGAAATGACAAATGAGAACTATGTTTGAAAAGTATCATTATGAGAAAGATATAAGATAAAGATTAAACTACGAAGTTAGTAGTGGAAGTTCTTTTATTAGTGGCCAGGATGATATTAACGATGTTAAAGGTTGTAGTATACCTATTCAACAAGAAGGAAATGTTGCACCTAATGCTAAGGAAAGAAGAAGACATATATCTAAATTTTTTTACAACACGAACAACTCTTAGAGCTCAACTTTCAATTTGTATTGCCTTATAACCTAGAGAAATGGCTTATCATGTGTACATGACAATTGATAAATGGTGGTATGATTTAGATATAGCCTTCAATACTGCCCAATCTTACTACTATCAACCTATGGTGGCTGCTATTGCCTCAAACGGTCCAAGGTACAAAGTTTCCTCAATTGATGACTATAGAGGTAAACATCTAAGCATCTTTGTTTATGAAATAAAAAGTTATTTGGATGATAGAAGAATGACTTAAGCTACTTATAGGTGTTTAATCATATATGATGGCTGGACAAATAGAAGACATGAGCCTATTATTCATTTTTTTTGGTTTATTCTACAAAGAAGACAATGTTTTTAAAAGTCTATTGATGCACTGGCATTGTTAGGAATAATGATACTTTATTTTAGATATTTGATGAAGTTGTAAATAAAGTTAGGTTAGAAAATATTGTTTAATTCATTGCTAGCAATGATTCTGCTTATAAAGTAGTTGGAAGAAGACTGCAAAGCAAGTATACTTTCTTTCTTTGGACTCCTCATTTTGCATATTACATTGACCTGATGTTGAAAAATATAAGAGATGCTAGTTATTTTCCTATTATTGATGAGACTGTGCAAGGTTCTGTATTTAATGAGAAAAGTTGTGGCATCCTCCTATTACAAGATTTGCAATTAATTTCTTATCACTTTAGTATTGTATTCTGATGAAGGAGTTAAGGCAAATGTTTACAAGTAATAAATGGGTTGCATCTTAACATGTTAGGGTTATATTGGATTGGAGGTTTCTAAAATTACACTTGAAGATCATGAATGTTAGGCCTAATGTTAGTTGTCATCTGAGTTTATGAGCCTTTGGTGAGGGTGCTTCATCTAGATGATAGTGATAAGAAAGCAACAATAGGTTATTTTTATGATGTAATAGAGAGGGTGAAGGAAGCAATTAAAATCAATATGAAAATAGGATTTCTTTGTATACACCTTATCTTGTAGTCATCAATGAGAGATAAGAAAGACAACTTTACTCTTTCTTATTTGTAGCTAGGGCATTTTTTTAATCGTAGTATTTATTTTAGAATAAGTTTTACAAAGAAAGATGAAGTTATTAAGGAATGTTACTAACTATTACAATAATTGTTTTCTAATAGATGATATAAGATCTCCAACTCTTATAAATGGAGATTTACAAGGATGTTTTTAGTAATTTTGAGGTGTCAATTGCTATTCATCAACGAGAAAAACTTATTTCGTGTATATTTTTTAATTTTTTTACTTGTTGAAAATTAATCATCACTTTATTTTGTTTATAATGATACTTATCTTGTCTTACAGTTGCTTGGTGAGAACAATTAAAATTCTAAGTCAATATGTGAATGCAAAAGGGTCCGAAAGGAATTGAAGCTCATTTAAATTCATTTGTTCCAGGAAAAGGAATAGATTAGAGTACAAAAGATTAAACAACATGGTATTTGTTTAATATAATTTAAAGCTTTGGGAAAAGTATGTCTTATATTATTAAGTTGGATATAATTTTTATAATTTTAATAATTCAATTTTATTTGTTTAGTAAGACTTTTAATAGAGCAAGTAGTTATGTATATCCAATTTGCCTTAACCACGAAGATCTTTTAGTGAATTGAGTTTTTTATGAACTGAGTTTGATATATGAGGGTGATTTTAAGATAATCTTGAATAGGAAAGTATTAACATATTATTTCATGCAATGAATTTTAATGATGGTGGTGACAAGATTCCTCTAAATTATGAGAATTTTGTATCAAATGAGAATTGAGGTCAATGCAATTTGAGTGGTCATTCAGTTGAATGAAGTTCCAAATTTTTATTTCTCCTCTCCTTTTAATTTTACTCATATTTGATTTATATGTTAAATTCTATATTTTCAATATAAATATAATTGTAAACATTTTTGTTTTAAGTTTTACTTCTATTTGAGCATGAACTCTTGTTGTAAATTGTAATAGTTTGAGAGTCATAAATACTTATTATTCTTTCATTTGATGTTTTGGTGTAATTATTATTTATTATATGATAAAATTGTAACTTTCTAGTACTTTGTATTGTCTTTAATTATATATTTGTATGATAATTAAATGATTTTTATTATTAATTTTGGTTATGATTTATATATGAAATTTATGAAAAGTAATATTAACAAAAATAAGTAGATTGTTGTCATTTCAAATTTATATTATTATGATTTCTGGAGATATGGTTGATGTAAAATTTTAAATTATACAATACAACATATTGATGGACTATTGAAAAAAAATTTCAAAAACCATTTTATAAATTTAAAAAATTATCTAGAACGATACCTAATATTTATACCAGAATCAAATCTGGTTTTAATACTAGTATGATATTCATAAAATTGCATTGACATATGACTACCGAGGCTTAAAGCCTACAAGTTGTGCCTAACCTTAGCCTTCAATGACATAGACAAATCACCTGTCTTATATCATTAATGTATCATTAGTAATTTGGCCTAATGATAAGGAAGTATTTATATGAATGCAATCTTCATAAGATATAAGAGATGGAAATATTTGTATAGGTATCCAATTTCCAATGCTTCAATAAAAACATACGAATAATCAGTAATGATTTTCAAGGAAATTTCAAAAATCACATCAAGGTTTCCTTTGGAGCTTGTTGATAATGTTAACGAAGAAGACACAAAGAAGAACAAATAAGAAGTAAAGTGAGGGAAACAATAGGAATTTCACATAAAAAGCTATAATTGGACTTCACTAATACATGTTGGCCTATACAATTCTGTCACAACAGAATACATCCCAACCCTTTTTTTCTTCTGTATTTACTGACAAATGTATGGTCAATATTGAACCAATAATTGTATAAATATACAAATGAGAGAATAAAAAATATACATAAATTCTACACATAAATTTCTTTCATGGTATCAGAGCTATCCTTGACCAACGTTAATAATGGAGGGAAACTCTGAGTCATCAGCCACCACTCTAAATGGTACACTATCAACACAGGACCTTCTTCTTAGTTCATCACTGTAGACACAAAAAATTCAAATTACAAAGAATGGTGAAGAACATACCATCTACTACTATACTGGTTGTTTTCAACCATCGGAGAAGAAGTAATAGGATAGGTAACCATTCCAGTTCAAAAGCCTGCAAGCATTTCTCACTGAACTCAAATTTCACATCCTTTTCCAAACGATGGCAAAGGGGTTTGGCGATCTTAGAGAAGTCTTTGATGAATCTCCGGTAAAACCCTGCATGTCTAAGAAAACTGTAGATGCCCTTTACATTTGTCGGTGGAGGATGCTTTTCAATGGCTGCTGTTTTGGCTCGGTCCACTTCAATGCCATGGGAAGACACTTTATGACCCAACACAATTCCCTCCCTCACCATAAAATGATATTTCTCCCAATTGAGCACCAAGTTGGTATCCTGACATTTTTTCAACACTAGAGACAAATTATATAAGCACTTATCAAATGAATCACCAAAAACAGAAGAAAAAACATCCATAAGGACTTCCATGAAATTCTCAACCATATCAGAAAAGATAGCCATCATGCAACGTTGAAATGTAGCAGGAGCATTGCAAAGACCAAAAGGCATGCGCCTAAATGTCAATGCACCAAAAGGACAAGTAATTGTGGTTTTTTCTTGATCTTCAAGTGCTATGGCTATTTGGTTATATCCTGAGTACCCATCTAGAAAATAGTAAAATGCATGTCCAGCAAGTCTATCCAACATCTGATCTATGAATGGCAAAGGAAAATGTTCCTTCCTAGTGGCTTTGTTCAACTTCCTATAATCCATATAAACTCTCCATCCAGTGATTGTCCTAGCGGAAATAGTCTCATTGTTATCATCTTTAACTACAGTGAATTCATTATTTTTAGGAACAACTTGAGTAGGACTAACCCATGAACTATCGGAAATTGGGTAAATGATTCCTACTTTAAGGCACTTTTGAATTTCGTTCCTAACCACTTCCTTCATTACTGGGCTCAATCTTCTTTGGGGTTCAATGCTAGGGGTGAATGGCTCCTCCATCAGAATTTTATGCATTACAATAGAAGGAATAATTCACTTAATGTCTGAAATTGACCAACCCAATGCATTTTTTATCTCCCTTAGCACTCTAAGCAATTTTTCTTCTTCTAAATGAGACAATGAAGATGAAATAATGATAGGAAAAGTTTGATTAGCACCCAAGAATGCATATTTTAAATTTTTAGGCAAGGGTTTCAAATCAATCAATGGGTGCACATTTTTCACATCGCCAACATCATCGGCATTAGTCACACAAAACAAAGGCTCGACTTGATTAAAATTTTTCAAGCATTCAAAACAATCCAATACCTTCATCAAACAAACATCATCATCATCCATAGCATCTTTGATAAACATACTTTCCAAACATGTCAGTAATGGCTCTTTAGATATAATGGAAGGAAAATATGTTACCACCAAGATGATATGACATCCACTCGGTTGCAAGTCAATATATCACTTGGATGTTTGAGTGATTTGTATATGTTGAACTTCACCTTCTCACCATTTACATGCAAGGTTAATTCTCCTTGTTGCACATCAATCACTGTGCCTCCGGTAGCCAATAATGGTCGCCCAAGTATGATCGGGATCTCCTTATCTTCTTCCATATCAAGCACTACAAAGTCTGCAGGGAGAATAAATTTGTCATCACGAACAAGAACATCTTCTACAATACCTCGAGGATAAGTGAGAGAACGACCGGCTAATTGGAGGCAAATTATTGATGACTTGACTTCTCCTAATCCCAGCTTTTGGAAGATAGAAAGAGGCATAAGATTTATGCTTACCCCCAAATCGCAAAGCACTTTTCCAAAATATGTGTTGCTGATCTCATACGGAATTGTGAAACTTCCGGGATCTTTCAGTTTCTGTGGCAACTTTCTTTGCAAAACTACACTACACTTTTCGGTCATCAATACTATCTCATAGTCTCTAAATCTCCTCTTTTTGGTAACAATGTCCTTGATGAATTTTGCGTAATTCAGTACTTGCTCAATAGCTTCAATTAAGGGGATGTTGATCTTAAGTTTCTTAAAGATTTCAAGGAATTTTGAGAATTGATCATTGATTTTCTTCTGTTGAAATCTTTGAGGATATGGCAGCTTGGGATGATTTTTGTTTGCAGTTCCCCTTCTATTTTCTTCTCTGAACTAACTTCCTTCTTAACTTGTGTAGGTGCACTTGCCTCTTTACAAGTATTCTTTTCTTCATTATCATTGGACTGAGTGGAGTTTTTTTCTCTAGGTTTCACCTCTTCTAATTCTTTTCCACTTCACAGAATGATGGCCTTGCACTTCTTTCTTGGGTTAGTTTCGGTATTACTTGGAAATGTCATTTGATTCAAATTCCCAACAACATTTGCAGGTTGTCCCAATTGAACTTCCAAACCCTTCACTGAAGTCCCCATACTGGTTACTTGCATCTTTAACTCATCCATCTCCTTCTCGTTCATATGAAAACGATTTCTTGTCTCAGTTACAAAACTGCCAATCATTTCTTCCAAAGAAGGTCTCCGTTCTACTAATGGTGGTCCATACCTAGGTGGGTGGGGCATGTTCCTTTGAATACCATATTTATATTGCTCCTTAGAGTTGTAGCCTTGACCATATTGATTTCCCATTAGCTGTGAGTTAAACCCGAAGTTCCTTGTGTTAACAAACTGGGCTTGTTCCACCCGCTCATCATTGGTGTAGAATGATTGACTAGTAGCTGCCACCTACACATTATGTTTTTCCTTTGACATGAATTTTGTAAATTGATTTGATAGTTCTTCAGTTGAGCAGATAACTAAGTCACTTGGTCCACTTCTAGAATTCCTATCTTTCCATTATTTCTCTCGGAGGGCCACTAGTAACTGTTTGAAGCCATATCTTCTAGTAATGCACATGCTTCTTGAGATGTTTCTCATCAGAGTACTACATGTTGTTGCAACTACAATGGTTCGAGTCTGGCCATTAAACCTGTTGTCGAACATTTCCATTTGTACCCACTCTTGGTATCCGTGATGTGGACTCTTTCTCAAAAGATCTTTATACCTATCACAAGCTTCATGCAATGGTTCCAAGTCATGCTGTCTAAATGTACTAATCTCTGCTCTTAACTTCGTAACTTTACCAGGCGGGAAAAATTTAATCAAGAACTGTTGTGCTACCTCTTGCCAAGTTCGCATTCTATTAGCAGAAATTAAATGAAGCCAATTCTTTGCTTTGTCTCGAAGAGAAAATGGGAACAAAGTGAGCCTAATGTCATCTTGTGTTGCCCTTTCAGTCTTGATAGTGTCACAATTCCTGGAAGCTTGCAAGATGATCATTTGGATCCTCAATTGGTGCTCCTCCAAATTGATTTGTCTAAACCAAATTGATGAGTCCTAGTGAAATATGAAAATTCTGAGCACGAAAATTAGGTCTTTGGATACCGTGATAATTGTCTACCACTGTAGGCTAGAAATATTCCCTGATAGGACGTTGGTGCAATTGTTCTTGTTCATTTCCATTATCTCCTCTTCCATTTCCTTCGGTCAAATTAGCTACACCAAGTCTGGCCTCTAATTGAGCTAATCTTTGAGTCATTTCATCCCTCTCTCTTTGAATTCTCTGAAGTTCTTCTGCTTGATTTTTCATTTTCTTTTGCCAACGAATTGATTTTACGGTTCTTTCCAACCTTGGGTCAAACTGTCTTTCTTGCCGTCTAGTGGTTCGGGGCATACAATCCTGTTACACACAAGTTGCACAAGAAAATGAAAATGTAAAAATAAAAAGAAACAAATAAGTTACTCTAGGGATAAAAAGAAAACCAACAAGTAAATATCAAATTAGCAATAGAAAAAATTCAAACATTAATCCCCGACAACTTCAATGTCAATTTCAACAGTGCATAAAAATTAAATGGTGATGACTTAGGAGCTCAAATTTTATCATTATCTTCATCTTTGAGTTAGCTTCAATATGAGACTTGAATCACGGGATTTCGCCATCTGAGTCAAAAGTTACGATCGAAGCATCATCGACAAGTCATTTTGGGGCTCCAAAATCTGACGCAAATTTCGTTAATTTATTTCTCCTAAATTTCAGCTCAGAAAAATCTACAATTGGTTTCAAAAAATCCGTCAATGAGTCAAGAATTTAAGTATGAAATTTCAAAATTTTTGGCTAAACCAATCTCAAGATAAAAATCCCACAATGACTAAAGGTCAAGTCTGCCAGAAACTCAAAAACAGTGCAATTCAAGTCTATTTGTTTCATTTATGCATTTTACATCAACGGACCTCAAATAATACTAAAACATGATAAACCAGCCATATATGAACATAAAATGATTGTAAATGACTCTGAATTAAGTCCTAAGTATATATGAAAATATGAATGTATCACCTCTCCTTCACGGAATTAGATTTTGGTAAAGATGGGAGTTCCGGTTTTAGAAATTTCAACTATGGAATTCCTCAAATTTTGGTAGCTCAGGTATTTCAACCATTTAAAATTAATGAAACCAGAAAAACATTAATAGAAAAAGAGAGAAGAAAGAAATGTAAAGGCTAATTAACAGAGTGAATCAATGAAAGGAGATATCATCGACTATGGATTGAGATTGTTATGATTCATGGAGTAGGAGGAAAGAAGAGAGCAAAGGATGAGACATGGGTGTTTTTAGCTTTTGGTTTTTTTTAGCGCCCTCCAGTTTATGGGGGAAGAGCAAAGAAAGAGTAGAGGATAAGAGATGGGTGTTTTAAGCTTTAGTTTTTTTTTAAGTGTCATTCTTGTTTTTGTTTCCTCCTATAATTATTTGGCACATTTGGTGATAACTTTTAAAATCGTCATCAAAGGTCATTTTTGGTAATGATTTTTCAAAAATCGTTGCCAAAAGGTCAATAAGGGTTATTGTCACACCAGATCAGAAACTTTTAGTGATGATTTTTGAAAATCATCACTAAAGTGTCAATAAGGGTTATTGTCACACTAGATTAGAAACTTTTAGTGATGATTTTTGAAAATCCGTCACTAAAGGGTCCACTTTTTGCTTTAGCAATGATTTTCGAAAATCATCACCAAATGGTCCTGATTTGGTGACGATTATGGTAATCGTCATCCACTACAAGAAAACAAGCATTCTGCGAAGTTTTTAAAACGTCACAGAATGTCCCAAAAACGTTGCAAAATGTATTCTGCGACGTCACAAAAAACGTCGCGAAATGTGGTGTAGGTAAAAGCTTTCTGCGACGTTTTATATAAAACGTCACTAA